>JAULKK010294635.1:0-13039 GCA_032355705.1 Rubia peregrina
TGGAAATATCCCTCTTCTCTGTGGACGACCCCGACTTGCCATATTATCTACTTAGTTGTATTTAGTAAGCAAAAAGGGCTTAAAATTACATCTTTGAGAGGTAGGCGACGGCCTCCCAGTGCACGTATTAGGGCGTACTCTAATAAAATACAGGGCGTTATATAGCAACACCATTTTATAGTCATTAAAACGATCGAGTTGGGAGGATTGGACTGTCGCACACTTGAATTTAGGTGAGTATAATGGGTAGAGGAATTTGAGTTGAGAATTGAAAAATCAAAATGAATGAATGAAATTGAAAGAATTATACAAAAAAATATAAGCATAAGACTCATAAAAATTGGCCAAATAAGAAAATAGTGACATTTAGAAAGTCGGAACGTATATAGAATGTATTCATTTGAAAAAGATGCTCATGTAACCCCTTATTTCTTACCATGCGACAATATGACCCTATTTTTTTAAAGTGCCAAAATAACTCCAATTTGACCAAACTTGCAGTCAACACCGACTAATAGTGAAATGAACAAAAATCCTCAAATTTAATCTTGTAGAAAAAGGGAAAAAATGTTCATGTAACCCTTAGTTCCTTATTATGTAACAATATGATAGGAGTTTTTCAAAAGTGTCGAAAATACTCTCAAGTTGGCTTAAGCTAAAAGTAAATGTCAATTAAGGCCACCCAATGTTAAAATAATTTAAAAATTCTCGAATTTAATCTGTTAAAAAATTCAAAAAATTATCGTCATTTATCTTCTGAATATGTTCATTGAAGCAGTCACCGATCACCAATTTCATACAATTGCGCTCAAATCGTCAATCAATTTATTTTAAAATAGAGAGATAACTCAACAAGCCATGTGATGTGAATTATTTGAAGCATGAGAGGAGTAGGCTAAGACTCGACTAATGGAACTCGAATAATCACATTAAGTATGAGACATCAAAATTTCCATCATCCACGTCATTTTCCTTTGAGGACTGATCGTCGTCGTTAAATCGTCAACCGGTGGAGCTATCTAGCAGAACCAAATTTAGGACCTGTCTAGTTCAGCTGAAATGAAGCTGAGTTGAGTTGAGCTAAATTTATTGGAGTTGAGAACAACTGAGAAGACCTGAGTTGAGTTGATTTGAGCTGAGAAAAGTTGAGAAAAATTGAGCTAATTGGAGCTGTGCTGAGAAGAATTAAGAAAAAGGTGAAAATAGTTGAGATGAGCTGAACTGATTGGAGCTGAACCAAACTGAATTAATTGTCAGTGAACTAAACTAATCAAAATGAACTAAGCTGAATCAAAATAAACTGAACCGAATCTAACTGAACTGAACTGAGTCAAATTGGGCTGAAATGAATCAAATTGAACTGAATCAAACTGAACCAAATCAAATTGAACTAAATTGAATCTAAATGAATTGAACTAAATAAAATGAAATGAACTAAATAAAACTGAACTGATTCAAACTGAAGTGGACTGAATCAAACCGAATGAAACTGAATCATACTGAACCAAACTGAATCAAATAGAACCAAACTAAATCAAACTGAATAAAAATTAACTAAAAAATAATAATTAAAAGAAGATAATTGTTAATAATGACAAGTTCTATTTTAAAAATCATTCAAATATGCCTTTTTAAAAGCAAAAATCTAAGATAAGTAGCGCATGTCGTTTCCTTCAATACACCCCTGACGTTTATACTTGAGAAAATTTCACGAATCAATATTTGTACCAATTAAGTCCCAATATTGATACAATAACCCAACATAAACTCTGATACAATGTCAAAGAATAATAATAATAATAGTAAGAACTGAATCAAGCTGACAAGAACTGAACTCGACATAAATGGAAGGAATAGATTGAAATGGACTACATTTAACATAGCGGAAAACATTAATAATCGACCTAAACAAGGGCATTTTTATGAAATTAGTTTAACCAATCTGCATTGAGCTAAACTACACACAACTGAACTGAACTAAACTAAACTTAATGAGGTTGAAATAACTGAAAGAAAATGATTTAGTTGAACTAAAATTAAACATCTATAATATGTATGCTTTTCATAATCACAATAATCATAATGATTCATACAGTGAGATATAAACAACATTTAGGGCTGAAATTATTATAGCTAAACTGAGCTAATTGTAGATGAGAAGAGTTGAGCTAAATTTATTGAAGTAGAGAAAAGTTGAGAAGAGCTGAGAAGAGTTGTGAAGAGCTGAGAAGAGTTGAAAAGAGTTGTGAAGAATTGAGAATAGCTGAGTTGAATTGATTGGAGCTGAAATAAGTTGAACTTGATATGGCCTTAGAGTTGAAGGAATCGATAAAATATTCAACCTAATTTACAATCGCTAGGACTTTCTGGACCAGAAGACTTCTTGATTTCTCTCGCGGTATGGGAAATAAGAAAATTGCTGTGTCCGTAATGATGGTGGTGACTGAAATTAATGGGTACAATTCCAAAATAATAAGGGTTGGGGGTGATTCCGATGAAACAGTGCAAAGAAAATGAAGACTCCACTTGTGTGGTGTTTGTTGGGGGTCATCTGAAATATTCAACCGAGACATGGAGGGGGAGGGAATCTATGCGATAGTGGGTAGAGAGGAAGGGGACCAGTGAGTTAAGATGGGGTGTTGGGGCAAGGAAGGGGAATGGAAGGATGTGTGGCGGTGTTGACATGGTGATGGTGATGCGTTGATGCGCTAAAGAGGTAATGTTGAGTTGGGTGACCTTGGTGGACAATGTGGTGTTATGGAAGCTAGGGATGAGCATAAGTTGGGTCTAAGTCGGGTCTAATAAGACCCAGTCCGACGCTAAAATATTTAGTTAGATTCATACCCATAGGGTCTGAAAAACTTAGAATCAAGATCTTGGGTCTAAAACTGGTCAAATAGGTGTAACATTCTAATTATTTTGTTCACTAAATAAAACATACATGATCCTAAACACAAGTAAGTCAACTTTAATATTTAGTTATGTTAATTCTTTAGGATTTTTTAATCCATACTAAAAAAAATTAACAATCATACAACAAATCAATCTATGAGAGATATTTGTTAAAATGAGAATACAACTAATAACTTCTAACATTTTTCATTCTTGACATAAAAAATAAATATATTCACTCATGTCTTTCTTGAAGACGTTCGTCGACTCATGTATTTTCCACTCATGTAGAATGTATTATCGGTGAATATCTAAAATTTGAGAGTGAATAGGAAAGTGATTTAGGAATTAGATAAAGTTATATACTCCCTACGTCAAGCCAAAAATGACGGTGTTTCTTTTGACTCGCTCATTTATGCGAGTTAATGTGGTAAGGAATAACGATGGAAATGGATAGTTTATGAAAGCAGTGTACCCAGTCTAAAAGTTGTTGAAGTTATGAAAGACACAGTGAAAATTTAACAACATATTCTTTGTCATTTTGGATCATTGTTAAATTATTACATTTTTGTTTGGACGGACAAAAAAGAAAATTGTGCCATATTTGTTAGGATGGTGATGTGTGTTCTTTTATGTTCATATGTTGTGGGATTATTGTGATTTTATTTAGATATAATTTGCAATTTAGGTATTTTTGGTGCAGGAATTCATGAAATATGAAGAATCGAGAAGGAGCTATACATTGTACTCTTTTTTCCCTTACCAACGGTTTTTCCCACTGGGTTTCCAGGTTAAGATTTTTAATGAGACGATGTGCTCCAATGGAAAATGTTCTTATTTTATAAGGCATTATTCTAGGGATGAAGGAAGAGAGACAACAACAGAATTACTGAAGTTATGAGGTGGAAAGTGAATTATTGAAGAAATATAGAGTTGAAGAAATAAAGATATTCACTTTCCATATTGATAAGGAGTGTATTATCTCTTTCCAATTGAAATTCCTTAATTTTAGGAATTAGTTATTTAGTTAATATTTTATTCCCTTTCTTCCGCCAAAGGAATCTGAAATTGAGTTGTAATTGGTTTGTTATTGTTTGAGACGCGGATCACTGAGGTATATATATATACCTTATGATCTCGGCAAAAATAGAGCACACACACAACGCAATACACAGCAGACATTAGATACATATCCGGAGACATTAATTAGTTAGTTGTTTTGTAGCGCAGCCTGGAAATTATTTGGTGAGTGAATCTTTTCTTTGATTTGAAGTGCACAGACCTTGAGAGCATATTCACGGTTTGATCGTTTTATTTTCGTTAGTATTTTATTACAATAATTATGTTTGTTTATTACATTATTTATTTGTTTAGTTTAATTAATATGAGTAGCTAAATTATATATCGGCATGGAATAACAAGCATTAGTTTATGAATCGTGAGGCCTAATTATTTTATAATTGATTTGTATGTGTTCTTGATTGTTCTTGGTTTAATTTATTCTTGAGGTGTTTAAGTTTGGCCAACTTGAATATTATTAGGATAATGCTATCTGATTCCACCAATACGTAATCGTTGGAAAGGGTTAGTAAGTAGCAAGATCTTGTGGAAGCTATACAGATAACTAGTTAAGACTGTAACAGCAAGATGTGGAACAATTAAGTGTGCGTTACTACTTGCGAATACTTGGGTAATTGCTATATCAGGTTCTTTTCATTCTTAATGCTATCGAGGTGTGTATCTGGTTCAGCGAATACTTTCCGGGGGCATCTTGGTAAGAGAAATAATTGATTAATTATAATTGGTCAATTGTCGACAAGGTAAGAAAGAATTGGGGAGGTTAAGCGTACATACTTTCCTATAACTGATAGATGCATATGAATTGATTTATCTTTGCACCGATGATCGATGTTTAACTAAAATGGGATGTTTAACTGATATCAAAATGAGTACAAATGAGTCAAAAAATGAGTCAATTTCCTACTTTCCCTCATTTTAAGCTAACAACTACTGTTAAACAAAATGAGTACAAAAATTTGTTAGCTTAGAAAAATTAGTCTACCAAAATGAGTACAAAAATATCCCAAAATCACCATATAAATGGAGACACCATAGAGGGATATCTACAGTAAGAGGAGACCAGCAGAGAGCTAGGGAGTGCCACAGAATTGCACTCAGCAAGAGGAAACGAGAAGATGGAGAGCCACGGGGTACAGGTTAATCATAGACGAAAATGACCCATCAAAGCTTGACGCAGAAGTGGAAATAGTGAGATTAAAATGGAAGCTGGTCGGTGCAGGTAGGAACCAATCTTCCGCCTCAAGTGAAAAACAAGCTGATAAATGGCCTAGAGGAGAATGAACGAGCCTTATCTTGGAAGCCAGAAGATATGACAGGGGTGCCAAAGGATGTCGGCTGCCACGAGCTGAAAGTGGATCCCTCTTACAAGTCGGTCAAGCAAAAGAGGAGGATGTTGTGCAAGGAGAGAAATGAAGTAGTCAGCAAGGAGGTGGGTCAGCTAGATGCAGCGGGGATCCTAGAACAAATCCCCTACCCAACTTAGCTAGCGAAACTTGTACTGGTGAAGAAGACTGACAAGAGCTGGAAGATGTGTGTAGATTATCCGGAACTGAACAAGGCCTGCCCCAAGGGCTGCTACCCGCTGTCGGTCATTGACCCGAAGGTAGATGCCCTTAGTAACTATTCAATTAAATGTTTCCTCGACGCATACAAGGGGTATCATCAGATCCCCATGCTTGAGTGTGATGAAGAAAAAACTTCTTTCATTACCGAGAAAGGGGTTTTCGGCTATCAGATGATACCTTTTGGCTTGAGAAACGTCGGAGCAACATTTCAAAGGGTCGTGGATAATGTTTTTCAGATTTTTTTTAGAAAAAACCTGAAGGTGTATGTAGATGACATGGTGATAAAGAGCAGCGAGTACGAGACTTTCATGGAAGATGTCAGGGAGACCTTAATGCAATTCAAGGAGACCGGGATGAAGCTGAACCCAACCAAGTGCTAGGTCGGAGTGGGAGCAGGGAAGTTCCTAGGACACATGGTGTTGAATGAGGGTCTGAATGCAAACCCTAAAAAGATAAAGGCAATCCTGGAAATGAAATCGCCGGACATGATGAAAGAAGTGCAGAGCCGGAATGGGAAGTTGGTAGCTATGAATCGTTTCATATCATGAGCGGCTGAAAGAGCGCTTCCATTCTTCAAAACACTGAAGGGGTGTGTGAATAAAAAAAGAATGGTCGAATGGGAAGGACAGCAGGAGAAGGCATTTGAGGAGCTAAAGACCTTCTTGAAGAATCTTCTGACCCTGACTAGTCTAAGGAAGAGAGAAACCTATATTTTTAAGTGGTAGCAAGTGACGAGGTAGTCAGTAGGGAATTGGTTAAAAAAGAGAACAAATTTCAGCAATCAGTGTACTTTGTAAGTCGAGCCCTGCAGGGTCTAGAGCGGAGATACATGAATCAGGGGAAGCTGGCATTGGCTCTGGTCCACGCAGCAAGAAGGTTAAAACAGTATTTCCAAGTACACCCTGTGATGGTTCTGACGAATCAGCCACTCAAAGCAATACTGACCAAACCAGAAAGCGCGGAGATATTGATGAAATGAGCTGTTGAGCTGGAAGAGCATGCCATCGAATACGCCCTGAGAAAGGCGATAAAGAGACAGGTAATGGAAGATTTTCTAGCGGAGATACCGAAGGAGAAAAAGGGGAAAGAAGCAGTGGAAGACGATCCCAGCCGGCAGGCCGAGGTGAGAGGGTACACGCAGACGTGTGGAAGGTTTATGTAGACGGAGTCTCCAGAGTGGAGGGAGCAGGCGCGGGCCTAGTAATATCAGACCCGGAAGGTGTGAAGTCAACCTACTCCTTGCGCTTCAAATTCCCAACTTCCAACAATGAGGTAGAATATGAGGCGCTAATCGTAGGCATAGATATAACCAGGAAGGTGCAAAGAAGAAGCAGGCCTACGGGGACTCAATTCTGGTAGCTAACCAATATAAAATGGAAGTATGCCACCAAAGAAACATCAATGATGAAGTACAGGGATAAGGTCAGAAGCTTGGCAGATAAGTTTGAAGAGTTTGACATCACCAGTGTCCCAAGGTCACAGAACAAGAGAGCGGATGCGTACTTAACCAAAATTGTACTGGTGGATGAGCTTGCATGTAGGTTAACTAACGTAAGATAGGTAGCGGAGATACAAGGGTCAACGTCCGAATGGATGACACTCATTCATAATTACCAGGAGCATGAGTAATTGCCAACAGATGACAAAGAGGCAATGACAATAAAAAGAATTTTTTTAGAGTACGCTGTAAGAAGCGGGTTGTTGTACAAGAAATGTTACACTGAACCATGGCTCAGATGTGCAAGACCCAAGTTGGAAAAAACAATCCTCAAGGAGATTCATGATGAAAGTTGTGGCAGTCACCAAGGAGAAAGGATGATGGCGCTAGAAGCAGTAACGACAAGGTACTACTGGCCAAAAAAGAGGGCATATTTGGAAAAACAAATGTCACAGGTGTGAAGAACACATGAAGGTACAGAGGCATCCAGTATAGAGAATGATCAGCATAATATCACCCTGGCCTTTCGAAAAATGAGGGACTGACATTGCAGGGCCATCTCTAGAGGTAGTGGGAAGAAAGAGGTCTCTGTTAGTAGCAATAGACTACTTCACAAAATGGGTGGAGGGAGAGGCTGTAGCAGGCATAATAGGTAAAAAAAATCACAACCTTTACCTGGAAGAGCATAGTGTGCAGGTTTGGCATCCCACAAGTGATAGTGAGCGACGACGGGAAGTGATTTGCCCCTAAACATTTTAGGGTGTGGTGTGCAGGTCTGAACATAAGGCAGCAGTTCACCTCCACAGCTCACCCACATGAAAATTGCAAAACAGAGGTGACAAACAGGACAATAGTTCAGGGACTGAAAAGAAGGTTAGGACAAGCCAAATAAGAATGAGAAGAAGAATTAGTGAGTGTGTTGTGTGCATACAGGACTACGCCAAGGACCATCACAGTGGAATCGCCATACAATCTGTGTTTCGGGACCAAGGCGATCATTCCTCCAGAAATAGCGGTGCCCAGCATGAGAGTAGCTGAACCAATGCGTCAGGAAGAGAATGAAGAAGTTGTTAGGGAAAAATTGGATGAGCAAGATGCGCTGGGGGAGAAAATGGCATTGAAGGAAGCGACGTACAAGTCCTGGATGAAACAATATTATAATAGCAAGGTGCGAGCAAGATCCTTGCAGGTGGGGGACTTAGCACTAAGAAATAATGAAGCAAGTCGAGCCCAGGGTCAGAAAAAGCTGGACGCGGAATGAGAGGGCCCATACAAGGTGACGGAGGTGCTGGGGAAATAAGCATACAAACAAGAGATGATAGACGGAAGGCAATCCCTCAGACCTGGAATATAGCTAACCTGAGAAAGTACTATTCTTAAGTGATTGTAGATTTATGTATGCATAATATCTGTTGTGAGACATGTTGATAGGATCGGCATGAGAGATGGGGTTCCTGAAAGGATTAAACCTCTTGAAAGCTCATAAAAGGGTATGATCCTCAGAAAATCCCAACCCGCACCCCATTCATTTTTTGTATATTGCCTATTTATTTAGGAAAGAGAAGTGCAGGATAATGAAAAATGAACCTCTGGCCACAACCACTGTCGGAGAAAAATGAAGTCTGATCAAGGCTAAAGTTACATCGCGGCCCCAACAGCCAGTGCAATTGAAGGCCGAATCTAAAAAGGGTAAATAAAAATGAACCTCTGGCCACAACCAGCGTCGGAGAAAAATGAAGCCAGATCCAGGCTTAAGTTGCAGCACTGGCTCCTACAGCCGACACAATTGCAGGTTGGATCTCAAAAGGGCTAAGGGAAATGAACCTTTGGCCACAATCGGTGGCAGAGGTAGCTAAAGCTGCAGCACCGGCCCTAATAGCCAGCGCAAGCGCTAGTCGATTCTTAAAAGGAAAGAACTAATTTCAAGAAAAAAAATAGCGAACGAAGTTAACTAATGTTAACAAGTAGAGTAAACGGTTACAAATAAAGGAAAAAAGTGAACATCCTAGAAAAACATAAAGAAGAAATATTTTTTCATCCCTCAACAGTGGAAAAGAAAAATGACAAGAAAATAGGGAAAAAAAAATTTTCAGGGATTCTTCACGGCATCCTTGTTCTCGGATGACCATGACGCTAAACCCCTCAG
Source organism: Rubia peregrina (assembly GCA_032355705.1). Taxonomy (NCBI): domain Eukaryota; kingdom Viridiplantae; phylum Streptophyta; class Magnoliopsida; order Gentianales; family Rubiaceae; genus Rubia; species Rubia peregrina. Next base: position 9,122 of record JAULKK010294635.1, read on the forward strand.
CTCTGTCAACCATCTCAGCACTACCAGCAGCTTGAGCGACCTCCCCAGCAGAGACTCTCGCATTTTCAATATATTGATGAGTCTCGCAGTTAGAATGTGCATCAGTTTCAGGGGAAACGCCTTAAGGATCCCAACTCTCAAGTATAGCCAATGAAATTCTCGGATGCAGCTGACAGAAGTACTCAGTGAAAATGTATTCCTAGAAAGGAATAAAAGCATCACTGAGGCCGACCCGTAAATGTATTACTTCACACTATGCTGGAGTAAATGCTTAGGAATCCGCGAGTGAAGGCCCAGTCCTGGAAAGCTTTCAGCTTGGCAACTCTAGCTTCTGCACAAATAAGAGAGCTCTGCAGAGAGCCGGTGACTCCATTCTCCAGCTCCAAGTCATACTCCAACTCCGTGGCACTACGAGCTTGAGCTTCCAGGGAAGCCAGGCCACTCTTCATCTCGTCCACTTTTGCCCGCAAGTTGTCATTTCCCTCCTGCATAGCCCTGGAAGAATAGAGATGCTTATAAAAGAAAAGGAAATGAGTAAGAAAAGAATAATATAAAATAAAAGCAAAGAAAATAAATAAAGAAGACACACCCCAAGGACTGATGAGGTTGACTGGTCAGCAAGAGAGTTGGTTCCGACAACGTTAGGGAGCATTCGCGCAACCAGGCATTGAATTGAGGAATAAGAAAGGCCTGATAGTCGAGCTCTGTCCGATTTTAGGCACTGCGCAAATGACCCGGTACAGATCCCCACGAAGAGGAACCGTGCGCAAATGGAGGTGAGAAGGGGATAACTGAGACAGGACGAGTTTCCAGGGAAATTTTCTGCTGACCAGAGGCTAGCGTCTCATGAACTTCTTCAGATTTCACGGCACAGAGAGGTAGGCTGGGACCCGCTCCATTCTGTTCATGACTCATTCTTAACAGGCGAAGAGCCATATTCAGTGTTGGATCTTTCTCGTTCACCTTGGTGTCTGAGACATCAATTGCCTCAACCTTCTGGTTCATGACCCCAACTGCTTTATCAGTTTTTTAGGCTGGACGGTTGCTTCCAGTCCGACGAGGAAGCCTGGACAGGTCGCCGAGAAAAGTAGCCACAAACATCTCTGCAAAAGAAATATTACAAACAGGTTAATAATATATACAGATAAAATCAGCGTCCCAGCTAAATAGCGAAGGAGACAATGAACCTACACCTCTTAGATCGGTGAGACCATCGCCAGGAGAAATACTGCAATAAAAATATGGCAAGTCGACATCATGAATGTTAGATTATCGCAGGACGTGGTCACATCCAACACTCACGACCTCAAGATGGGAGATGAGAGATGAAGGGCTGCAGGGATGCCATCTCAAGGGCGCTGAGGGGACCCTTTTCCCGGCCGGAGGCCTAAACAACCCTCTTAGCCCCGTCTAGGACTTGAACAAGATCCTTATCAACGAAAATGAACCGCCATTTCCACTCAACATGAGTGGGGAGATTGGTTAGCACTTTGACCCCATCTCACCAAAACTTCAAAAAAGTCCAGTCAGGGGCATCCTAGCTGAATGGCAAAAAACATGAAATAGGGTAACAAAAGGTTTGATGTGAAGGAGGTAGCATACGACTTCAAAGGCCAAAATGACGCGAACATAATTAGGAGGAAAGTCAGTCAACCCTAACTCATAAAAGACTAAAATGGCCTGAAAGAAAGAAGAAAGGGGAATCAGAGGCAACAATGCTCGAGAGTTTGGAGATAGACGACGACCATGCCCGCAGAAACGTCAAATATTGTTTGGCCAACACGGGGTAGCAAAATATGATCACGGATGACATTGAAAATAACTTCTTGGGAATTAAAGGCACCCTTAATGATACCGAGAGCTGTCCAGAATTCGGGTTGGTGGTGTCATAGTATGAGTCTTCCTTAAGAGGACTAACAGGAGAAACCATGGTAGAAAAGTAAAATGAGAAAAGTAGGAAAAGTAGAGAAGGTACCTGGAGGAGGACTAAATGCCACTAGGGAATTGAAGTCTGGACGAGAGTGTTTGGGAGGACAAATGGAAGCACAAGGAAATACCGGTGATAGAATATGATGAAGGATATGAATATGCAGAAAAGTAAAGGGAAGATAAAGCAGTTGGGAGTAGTTAATTTCTCGCGGGATAGGACACAAAATAATAATAATGATAACCGTCTCAGGAGAAGGTGAAAGGGACACGTGGCAGACATCCAGACAGGTAGCATAACTGTTGAATAATGCATTAATGAAAAAGGGAACGTGTATTAGTGGGCAGTTTTGAAAACTTAAAAGGACCACCAAAATCACCAAGAAAGACATGAAGCAGGTCTCAGAGACGCTACTTGTTCCATGGGCAGCTAAAAAATGAAGGAACTATAAAGATCCAGGCTCAAACTCATCTAATGGCATCTAGTCAACTCACCCAGCTAGGGCATCAGCTGAGGGGACTTGATAATGCGTGAGCCTGGTTGCCCAATTATAATTAAGGAAGCGAACCAGCCCTTTCAGCCCAAGAGCATGAGGAATAGACAAGAAGCGGTTTAACGAGTGCTGATGGGCCAACTCTAGTCCCATCAGCCACCAAACTGCGCATAACGAGAAGAAGGGTGTGACCCAAGGTAAGATTTTCCTACCAGTTAACTCTTCACTTAGATATGCTTCTACATGGAAACATTGGCTAACCAGAGCATCAGCGCAGGCACGGCCCAGGGCTTGCCTGCCTGACCTCTTTCTGCATATCCTGTAGGTTCAAGTGTATACTGGGCTGGTGTGGATCATCACTAAACATATTACAAGATTTGGAATTAACAACAGTCTATTGATGATGTAGACTGCATTCGAAAAAGTATTATACCAAAATGAATGATGAAGGCTAGAATGAAAGAGCATCGGCAAACTTGTCTTAGTATTATGACGATGCTTCATCTTTGGGCGACCATTTTACGCTGTAGTGTAAGGACAAGAAAACTGGTGATAAATGCCCTTTGATGCAAAATTAGATCACATGCGATGATTCAGAAATTCGGTTCACTATCACTCTAAAATGCTTTAATGGTGGTAGAAAACTGGTTCTCAACAAAAGCCTCTAAATGCATAAAAGTCTCTACAAAAATCAGACTTTCATCGCAGAGGATATAACCAGGTGAACCGAGAAAAATCATTAACAAAAATGACATAATAAGCATACCCAGCACGAGAGACGATAGGATCGGGCCCTCAAAGATCATAGTGAACTAAATCAAGTATGCGTGGTGAGCGTTTTAAATTATCTCTAAAAGAAAGATGCTTTCTTTAGCCATCTCACAAGAGGGACATAAATGAGGTTTAGACAACAAACTATTAACTGACAAACATCCAGACTTTATCAAAGAAGAAATGATGTCATGGGAAACATGACCCAATCTACGATGCCAAAGTTTAAAAGAGTTTTAGAACAACTTGAGGCAGCAAAAGCAGATAAAAAACCACCCCCAAAATCCAAAACATATAAACCCCCATCACGATGGCCCTTGCTAATAACATCTCTAGGAAACTTGTTCGAAATAGTGAAAGATGAATCATCAAAACAAATAGACAACAAATTTTTAGTAATTTCAGGAACCACCAGAACATTAGACAAGGATAATGAATTAGAAACCCGAGAATGACCAACATGGTTAATGTTAAGTGAAGAACCATTACCAACAATAACACGATTGTTACCATAGTAAAGAGTCACACATTTAAGAATGGACTGAGAAGAATTTATGTGGTTGATCGCGCCAGAGTCAGTTATCCAGCGTATATGCGGTAACGAAGCAGGAGAAGAAACCTGAGAAACCAAATGAGGACATGTCGAGGTAAACTGACCAGATTTCTTACACCACTGCACTGCAACTGGTACCATTCATCATATAATTTAGGACACGAAGAACCAACA
>JAULKK010294666.1:0-13037 GCA_032355705.1 Rubia peregrina
GTAAAATTAATGAGTAGGATAGAGAGAATCAAATGGGGTCCATGAATAGTACAAAGTGGTTTCTTACCATTGTGGAGGAGAAAGTGAGTGGTTTCTTAAAGTTAGGTGAAAGAGAGAGTGAGAAAAATAATATATTTAATTGGTAAGAAACTGATAGCGGCTTCTACCATTGAACATGACCTTAGCAAAAGCCGGAATGAGTTCAGGAGTGTGTCAGTAAGTGTCAGTAAAAAATAGCCTAAGACAAATTGACTGAAAGATGACAGGGGAAAATAGAGGCCACTAGATTATATGGTTTCTAAATAAAAAGCGGGCATTCCCTTCGGGACACTCAATACAGTCTGAGCATTACTAGGGAGAAGAATACGTGACTTAATATTCTTAATGTTCTTCCCCTGGCGGCAAACATCACCTCAAACCACAGGCAAATAATGGCCTGTTTCGCAGCTGTAGTATCCAAGTAAGAGCTAGACATAGGAGGACCGACGGTTGACACCATTTTTCAGAAAGAAAAGTACGAGGAGAGAGTTATAGAGAAACGAAAAGAGGAGGAAAAGCAACAACCAGGGGAAGGAAAGTACCTGAGAGTGCAAAAGAAAATAAGAAGACTAAGGAATGGAAGACACAGTGAGGAATATGAAGAAATAAATAGGAGGAGGGTAAATAAAACCTAACGTCACACTCGAGATATATTATCAGGAAACCAAAGAGACGTGAGGCCAAAACGATTAAGCGCTGAGACAACGCGACTTTCCGTTTAGCCCGAGCATTTTACCCAAAAAAAGTGCCTACGTGACAAGCATTTAGGCACATGGTGCAACTGTTTGAGTAGAAAACGTCAGAACCTCCCAAAGGTACGGATTTTTAAAACAATGCCAACATGGTTTTCCCTAGAAAACTCAAACATGTGCAACGCATAGCATAGCCCCTCAGCCTGCTCCCCACACACACAGGTCCTTAGGCTGGGGGGACTTAATACGATATGGGTTAGAAAGATGACCCAAGTAGCCAAGTCTTAGTTTGATGGATGAATGTGGAACTGACACAAAAATAATTGAACAAAGGGAGATGTGACTAGCGTTGTCCCATTAAGCAACCAAATTATATACCTAGTAATGCAGCATAGGAAAGGTATGATCATTTTATCCTACTTCTCATACATGCTTCCATTGAAACCCTTGAATGACTCCCATGATTTACTTGATCGTTGGAGCAGACACGACCCTGCACCGGCCTGCATGACCTTGGTCTTTCTTTCTGTCTTGTAAGATTTCTTGAAAGCCTAGGAGATTGGGTCGTGATCCACATTACTACAAATTTGGACTTAACATTAACCTACATCATGGTTTTGTTGAGCTTTCTTCCGAGTGTGGAAGCGATCACCGTCAGTAATAGTATGTGGACTAGTTATGCTGGCCTTTGTCAATTTATGAAATTCTATGTAATTCACCAGCTTTAAGTTTAATATGAAGTTAGTCAATATGGAACCCCCTGTCGTGGAAACTTGTGATTCGTTTGTCGAGCAAGAGAAAAATTGCTCATTTATCGGGGTAAGTCATGATTTCCCCGTTAGGATTTTAACAACACCAACGCGATAGGTCTGATGCTCTTAGCATGAAATTCCTCATACGACTGGCCAATTAGATTATTGTCTATTACCACCTCAGCACACAGGACGGATCTATCGCACATATCCTCCCGGCATTCTCAAGTCTACTGTAGAAACCAATAACATAACACTCTCAAAGTAGCATTTAAAGCCTAGAACAATATTATGTAAGAAATAAACCAAGTGTGTATCTTAACATATTTTATAGCATAAATCACAATAAGAAATTGAACTACAAATTAAGCATGATATTTATAGCATAGAAAAATAGGATGAATCTAAAGTGTCTCAAAAATCATGTCTATCAAATAACAACCCCAATATATAACTACTCTAATACTATTAAATCCATAACATTCATTGAATTAAATGGCATGGATCTAAGAACTAAATGAAGGAAGAAGAATAAGAACCCCAAAGGCAACCGTAAGTACTCACTTGAAATACCATAACCTTATATTGATGATTTTGAAAATATAGCAACATAAGTCTCAAAAAAAATGGAGAAGGTACAATGTTGAACCATCCTACTGTCAGTCCAAAAACAATACAACTAGAGCAAAATATATTAAGAAAATTAAAAAGGGAAAGAAGGTCAGTGATTTCAGATGACTGTCATGTTTATAAAATGGAAGTGGAATATGATTTAGATGAGCAAAAATATCTAACAACCTTACAACAAGAAATGAAAAAAATCAAATCATGATTCATGAAAGAAAGTCATGCATGAAGAGATGGAAAGCATGTCCAAAAATAAGTTTTGGATACTTGTAAATAAACCGGAAGGGTGAAAACCAATCGGCTACAAGTGGGTGTTCAGAACTAAAAAGGATGCTGATGGAAATGTTGAATGATTCAAATCAATACTATTGGGCAAAGGAATTGACTACAATGAAAGCTTTTCACCAGTTTTTACAATGGATTTTGATTGCCTTGGTAACACATTATGATTCGGAACTTCATCAAATGGATATCAAAAAAACATTTTTGAATGAAGACCTAGATGGACATATTTTTTGCAACCAGAATTATATAAATAGGGTGAAGGAAAGGTATTCAAACTTAGAAAATTGATAATATGGACTCAAGCAAGCTAGCAGACATCGCTATCTCAAATTAAACAAGGTAACTAGTTTTGATTTTTCAAAATAATAAATTGGATGAATGCATTTATCTAAAAATCCATGTGAGTGATTTTATCTTGATGATTATCTATTTTTATCCATGTGAGGTATTATTCTTTATGCAATTTGTCTCCTCTTTGTTGGTATGGAAAATTGTAAAGGAGGAGAATCACCTATGTCTAGAGGAGACAAATTGCATAAAGAACAATACCCAAAAAAATTTATTGGAAAGGAGGTTTATGCAAAACGTGTGATATGCAAGACTAGTTGAAAGTTTTATGTATGCACAAGTTTTCACTAGGCCATACATAGCTTTCGCTATCAATATGTTATCCCGATATTAGTCAAATCCAGGATGTGAACATTGGATTGCTGCAAAGAAAATACTAAGATAATTGAAGAGTATACGAGACCACATGTAGTTTATAGAAGAATGGATGATAAGGAGTTCACATTAAAGAGGATGATAAGGAGTTGAAAGTAGAAAGATATGCAGATGCATCATACAAACAAGGATGATTTGAATACTTGTTCAAGATATGTTTTTATCCTTGCTGGAGGTGCAATTTCATTGAAAGCTATGAACAGATGCATTATCCACCACATCAACTTTTCAAGTAGAAACATAGCACTACATGAGAAACTGGACATTGTTTATGGTTAAGAAAATTTGTTATGCAACTACAATTGTTGGAGTTTATAAAGAAGGTTTTACCTATTTATTATGAAAATGCATTTGCGGTATTCTTTTCAAAGAATAATAAATGGATCTCTCATTCCATGAACATAGACGTCAAATATTTTTCGGTCAGAGAAAGTGTGAGAGACGATAAAATTGATATCATCAAGGTAGGCACTAAAGATCAAGTTAGTTGTAGGGCTGGTCATGTTGACTCGCAGGTCAAGGATGGTTAGCTGTCCCAGCCCAAATCGACCAAAATTTTGGATCAAACTGGTCGGATCGAGCCGGGTAAAAATTCTCATACTTTTGGGTCGGGTCACAAATCGACACAAATCATATAAAAATAGTGATTTTTTTAATAAAATGAATAATTTTAAATTTATTAATATTTAAATAATAAATAATATTTTATTTTTATATAATTTAAAATAATAATTTTATACTATATTTAATTATAAAATATTCACTTAATAAAGAAAAATACAATCATTTTCATTCTACTTAGTTCGAATACTTTTAATATTTTGATTAAAAATATAAAAAAATTATTAATTATATATTTATGAATATATTTTCATATGTTAATCAATATATTATTTATAATTAACAGGATAATTAAAAATTATTTTTATCTTTATGAATTTTTTTTCAAAAATGTTAAACTTGTTTATGAAGTAATTGTTTATTAAATTAATTCTTTTTATAAAAATTTTTAAAAAATTCTCAAGAAAATATGGGGAAATGCAAATGAGTCAGAACAGGTAGATTTGGATCAAAATCCGACCGGGCCCATACCCGACCCAACCTAAATTGAATTGACCCACTTGACTCAAATGTGACATTGACCTGACCAAATTCAAATGGGTCGAATCAAAATGGATTGAATTGGATCGTGTCGGGTAAGTTGAACTCCCCAAGTTAGATGATCCTTTTACTAAATCCTTAACAATATTTGTTTTTATCAAGCATGTAAAACTCATAGGAATTTCAGAAAATTTAGATACTCTTATAAATTATATACATATGTATGAGTAATTCATAAAAGTATATTCATTCTATATTTCATAAAGTTTCAATTAAGTTTTTATGACATTAAATATATTTAATTTTTCAATTTTAAATTGAAATTTGAGGACATCAAGATTATATTTTTGGTTTCATAATATTACTTCAGTAAAAAAATATAATTACGATGTGTTAGGCGATTCAGGTGATTGTATTTGTGATGTTGTGATTTTAAAATACTGATGGTGTGCCAATCCATCAAGTTATTTTCTATTTCAACACAACTTTTATGAATGACAGAATTTTGAAGCAAGTTAAGTTTTAGTCCAGTCAACACTTTAGTATTTTTATCCACTACTACAAATTAGATCTATCGTAACACTATTTTTGCAACCCTTAATAAAATGTTGCAAAAGATTGAAAAGTGTTACTCAAACTTTTAAAAAGTGTTACCTAAATCTTGAAAAGTGTTACTAAATTTTTTAAAAGTGTTGCGCTAGATCTAATGCAACATCACTCAAGGTAATACTTGAAAAGGTGTTGCAATAGCTGAACTTAGTAATATTAGCATCTAAAGCAACACTTTCAAAGTATTACATTAGGCTTAGTTTGTAATAGTGATCATATTTAATTCAATGTCAAGTTCAATTGGAGATGGTTAGATACCATAATAACATGACATTGTTTCTTTAATAAATGATAAATATCGGATTAAAATAAAACATGAGTTCATACTACAATAACACCAAATAAGACATCTATTGATAAAGAATCGAAGAAATGTATTTTTTTGAGAACATATAATATGAAGAGACACAATGGTTATATTGATGAATGCTACCATTGGTCTTGTGTTATATATAAATCTTGCTTGGTCCAGGTAGAAATACATTTGAATTCACCAAAACTCCCATCAGTGGCGGAACGTTGGGAGGACCAGGGGGTGCCTGGTCCCGGCCAAATTTATTTTACCATTAGTATTTTTTATTTTTCTGTGTTTGTGCATGGTAAAAAAAGATCGTGGTTCCCCCCAAATAATTTCTAACCGCAAGATACATGGTATACATGAAAAAAAACTGTATTTTTTTTAAAAAAGTTTAGAGTCCAACAAGAAATAGAATTCCTTTTTATCTAATTTTACCTTTAATATTTATCCTATTTATATTTGGTTTTTATCTAATTATACACAAGTTTTTTCCTAATCCAAGATGTATGTATAATATTAAATGTGATTCCAATTACAAAAATAATATTAACCATAAAGTATATTTTTGCCGAATCCAAGTTGTACACGGATCTTATATTTTTTTTAAAAGAAGAAGAAGTTGTACACGGTAGTATAATATTATAGGTAAAAATATATATTTTGATTCCAATTCAAGTTGTGCGTAGTACATATACGTACGAAGTATATTTAATAGAAATAATATGATTCCAATTAAGATTTGATTTTTTTTCTTAATACCAAGATAGTATAAATAGATGTAATTTTAGAAAAAAACATAAACTTTCAAATAAGATATCAAGGAGTAAGGTAAAACATGTCTCCGCAATCGAATGAAAGATAATTTTCTACGAGATTATTTGTTGGTCTACATTAAAAAGGATATTGCAAAGACATTTAACATTGATTCGATCATCGATACTTTTTATATGAACAAAGAGAAGAGAGCACAACTTAAATAAAAACAAGAACGTCGTCTATTTCAAAAATATCAATTTTATATTTTCTTTAGCACTATTTTGTTGATTTTTTGTCCTTTAAATCATATAATTTACTATGATTTATTATTTTAATGGTCGATTCAATTTTTTTAAATATAATTTCGATCCCCCCTATATGAAATTTCTGGTTCTGCCCTTGACTCCCATTCAATTTAGAATTCATAAATATAGTCTTCTACAGAAGTTGAATAACCAATTAAAATGAAGCAATCAACAAGTTGTGCGAATTTACGAACTGTGATCAGGTAGCCAAAGTCCGGGACCATTGAGAACTAAAGATGCAGTGCATGGAAAGCATTACTTTGCCGATGATAATGTCGATTGGGATACATGAACATGCTTTGTCTGTTGCCATGATTCCCTTACCTAGAACTATAGACATTATAATTTTATTAATTAAAATAGTTCTTATAATTTAGAAAATGAACTTTTAGTTCGTACTATACACATTATAAATTTATTAATTACAATAGTTCTTATAATTTAGAAAATGAACTTTTAGTTCGTACCCAGTATATTAAAGGTGAAACCTTTCTACTCCCTTCATCCCGTTAAAAGATGCAGAATTACTTTTAATTTGCTCTTTTTTCACAAGTTAATATAGGAGAAATTAATTGTGAAAAAATAAGAATATTTTTTAAAAAACAATGAACCTTATCTATGAGTTGTCAAAGTGAAAAAGATGTTGTGCATTTTTATCATTTCAAATAATTTTAAGACATGCTATTTCTATTTAGACGGACGAAAAAGAAAATTGAGAGAGAAAATAGTTTCTTACGTATAAGGCATGTTCCATATTTCACTTTAAACTGATAATAATTTTAATCCCTTAGTTTCAAAATGTATTTGTGAGGACTTTACATTCTAAAAGTGATCATAAATGTTGTTTTTTAATTATAAAATCTTAAATGTTTTTCGATCGGACATAAAAGTGATACAAACACTCATCCACCACATGACTACACACGTATGTTTATTCATCATCCATTGCACCACTCATATAAGATCTTCCCCCATCACGAGGGGAGGGGGTGTTATATAGGTCTAGGATGAGTTTTAATTGGGCTAGGAGGGTAGGCAGAACAGATCGATGGGGGAGATCCGTGCCGACATGTGGCATCCATGCCACATTAGGAGGGCCTCTTACTGGTGCACGTTTGATGCCTCTGTGTCCGCCATGTCAGCCTTGTGCTCATGGGCCTTGGCATCATTTGTGTTGCTTGGCACGGGTCGTGTCGAGCATTGGTATGAGGTCTCCTTGCCTTGTTTCGTTCCAACTTTTTCATTCCATACCTGCATCCAAAAACACTAAAAAACAAGAGTAGTAAAATTTATGATAGAATTTTTCTGAAAAACACCACCAAAAATTAACACACTGCCAAAATTTCACAAAAAAAACTTTTTAAAAGCCACTAATATTATGTATCATATTTTTATTGTCGTCCTCATGGCTTATTATTTCATGCATTTTTTTAAAAAACTTATAAGAACGGTTTGATGGGTCACCGGAATCACCATCCTTGATACCACCAACAACCACATCCTTGTGGATGGGTCTCTGCATTGCCCTTTTCTTACCCTTACTCTTTGGCAAAACATACCAAACATGCCCATCTTTCTCAATCATAGATACATTCTTGTTGATTTTGGGAATATGAAGAGGTTTAGGAGTGGTTAATTCCTTAACCAACTTTTATTTCCGCTGCAAGTTAGTGTGAAATATCAGAGGAAAAGCTTCTTTGATCACACTAGAAGAGACATGTTCATCAACAAGTATATCATTACATGGTTCATTCATACAAGATACATCATGCAAGGTTTCTAGAATCGCATTTAGGTATTTCACATTTTCAATCATGCAAGATTCATCATGTTGAGCAAGTTCTTCACATAAGGTTATGCATTTGAACACAAGATAAGGATTAGGTAAATCATGCTTAGATTTGTAAATGTTAAAACCTACCCTATCCATGTCATCCTCTAATGTTAGTGTTCACGAATGAACGTCGTTCTTAGTCCTTGATGTTTTAAGAAAAGGTCTGCCCAATAAAATTGAGGGTTCACCACCATCGTGCGCTACATCAAGGACATAGAAGTCCATCGGAAACACCAAACTGCCCACTTGGACCATCACATCCTTCACTAGACCTCGAGGCCTAGCTTAGGAGTGATCGGTCATTTCGATGATTACCCTAGGTTCTTTAATTTCACCTATTTCTAGGTTATTATAAATGGAAGAAGGTATGACATTAATAGAAGTTCCTAGATAAATCGTTGCATTTTCACCAGTTTACGACCTAAAGAAATAGGAATTGAAAACATGTCGGGATCGCATTTCTTAGGCAAATTTCTATGATTTAGAGTAGCAACTCCCCCTACTTTCAATTTTCCGAACTTCCTAAGTGGGTTGTTCCTCTTTTTAGTGCGTGCACTTTCAATTATTTAGCATATGAAGGCACATGATCAATTAAGTCCAAGAGTGCTCATCATTGGTTGTCATCATCGGCCTTTCCCTAAGTACACTAGGGAATGGTGGCGGAAGATTCACCCTTGCCTCGGGTGTTGGAAATTCTTTGACAGGTTAGTCCACAACCAATTCTTACTCCTCCAAGTTGGGTTTTTTTCCACAACCAATTTTTCCTCAAGTAAGATCTTCTTCTCGAGCTCGCACACCTCCTTCTCGTTTATTAACTTCAAAGCACTCACATTCCTCAGATTGACCTCTGGTTGGGAAGGAAGTTTGTTAGACTCTTCGGCTTCAAGTCAGCTTACCGAGGTAGCAAGTTGCCCGACTTGAATATCAAGATTCATGATGCTTGAAAATTCTCTAGTCCTGAGATCTTCAATCTCTCGCCTTTTATGCTCAGCAAAGAAATCTTGCTTCTTAGCCAATTGGTAGATTGCTTCAAGGATTTACTCTTGGTCCAAATTGTAGAGTGAGGCATTGTTGTTGGAAGACCCTTCTTCCCTCAGATAGGGTTGAGGTGGAGCTTGTCACCCTCAGTTATACCCTTGCATTTTGTTCTCCTCACGCCAACGGAAGTTGGGTTCCTTGGGTTGAAGGTGTTTGTGTAGGGATCTTTCCTTTTGCCTCTTTGGGACCCCCAGAACCCTTGTTGTCATCCCTACCAATTTTTTTCCTATTTCCCCCATTGTTCGGATCTTCTCCAGTCATTCCATGGAATGTTGGAAAACAATGGATCATACCGCTCTTGAGTTCAAAAGTCACATTGGGTGGCAAGGGTGGAAAATGATGCAAAGGGGTGAATTCTCCAAATTTGGAGCCATCAATTCCCTCTAAGTGTGGCTATACTCCGACATTTCTTTGGTTCTTGTGGAACATCCAGTCTAGTTCTCCTCTTCTTTCGCTGCCTACTACCAATGCATTCCACTGGATAATGTAATACTCCCAAGTTAGTGGTACAAGTTTGTACCACAAACTGGGAATAAAATAGTAGCTAACTAAAACAACAATAGAAAAAAGGGTTATAAGTAACCGATACTAGCATGAAAGCTCAACAAAAAAAACCAACAAAAAAAACATTAAATACACAACTAACACGTTATAAAAGTAAACTAGTAGACCTTTAAACTAACATCCCCGACAGCGGTGCCAAAATTTGACATGCCCCTCCCGACGTCGCTAAATCAATCAACGAACCACAAGAGTTCTACAAACTAATTGTACCGAGAGGGGACTGTTAGAGTAATAAGGGCCAAAGATACAATTTGTAATGTTTCTCACGTTCCTACTACTATACTACCCCAGATGGTAGATAATGGCAAGTACCGGGGCCATTTACAGAGACGTTAGGAATCTAATAATCAACTACGCACAACCGTGATTGGGTCATCAATCCGACCACGTGTTAGCAGTAATTAATGTTGGTAAAAAAGCATTTTGGGGAGGGGTTTTTATAAACTAGCACTCTATTGATCACAGAAATAACAATATAAACTAGCACTCAGGGAATATTTACGTAACATGCTTAATGTCATTTCGATCATCAACCTCATCACATATAACTTTAAGCATATTCTAGTGTTTATGACACGTGGGGTGGTCGATGGTCAACACTTTCCCATACCTATCACGTAGGGTACTCAAGCATTAATACATCAACACTACCTTCGTAACTAGGGGAGTGAAACGACGGCCTTGCCTATCGTGCAGATCTGATTCTACCTCGTGCTATTACGTCTCAGGACTATATCATGAATTCTTCTCCCTAGGCCTGAAAAAGGCAAAGGGGGTGAAGCACCTGATCGATGGCACTAGGGTTGCAAAGGGAACCCTAGTTTGCTACTGAATCTATATCTACCCATTGCGCTTTGGACCAACTTGGTAGCTTACTAGTGCATGGTCGATAGTAACATTAACAATGGCAACCTACCTGCACACACCCACAAAGATCTGGACCCATCATTACTGCAAGAGCGTCTAGGTTTCCCTTCCCGGGGGGTATCAATATTGCGCTAACATGAAAGTAGACTTTAGTGTGTTCAAACTAAGTGTGACAATCATGCAATTCACAAACATTAAGAACAAGCCAACATATTATCACAAATCACATAGAGATAGGTTAATGTAGGAAATCTCACAAAATAACCATTAATGCATGAATACAAATATAATCCCCAAGTTTCCCTACTCCCTAAGCATTGAACCCAAGTATTTCACTGGATTCAACACTTTTGGGGAAAAGAAAAATAAAGAGAAGAAAGAAAAATAAGCTAGAGAGAAAAATAGTATTTTCTCTCTAAACTACTCTTACAGAAGAAATTTGGGCATCAAACCTAAACCCTAGTAGGTAATTGGGCCATATATATAGTAGTAGGTAATTTGGCCTTGAAAAAGCCCCCAAAATGGCCAAAAATCCTAACAGCTGCAAATGGCACAGGGGTGGCATCTGGCACGGTCTGTGTCGGCCAAGGCCCTCTCGTGCTGGTGCCGGTCATTGGTCCTGGCACGACTCGTGGCCTCGAGCTGGCGTAGGCTGTCAGTTATGGCAAAGACTGGCCCCCTTATTCTGGCACAATCCGTGTCAATTTGCATGGGTCATCGGCCGGATCTTTATTTTTTATTTTCTGATTCGCATCTTTTGTGGTTTGTGCGTCCCGCCGGCTGGAACTTTATTTTGGTTAGTAACATTGTACATGCCTTTTTTTTTCACACCCCGTGGGCTGGTCTTGTTATTATTGACTTGAAATGACGTTTACCGTGTGGAACGGAATGATTTGTACCCATACTTAGCTGATTTTTGCAGTGAAAAGTAGACATGGGGAACGGGAAGCAGGGGACTACATGATCCGTTCCTGAATCCTCTGGCACAACCCATGTAGCTTGGCACAGTCCGTTCTAGCTTTCTTGTTCTGGTTTTGGCCGGCCCGGCTGGTTGACTTGTTTGCTCCGCTACGAATGAACCACTGATCCAATTTGAGACTTCTTTTAGTCGATTGTATAGCGCTCGAGAATAATAATCCAATGGTGAAATCTGAACGGCTGACTTTTTTCAGATAGTTCCCAAAATTTCGTGAAATATCGAACAACACTTCCTCCCCTTCTTCTTTGGCCTTTTTAAACTTTGAATCTACCTTTTCCTGGCCCAATTCCATCTACTTCCATGATTTGGAGTGTATGGCTTTCAATCTACTACCATCCTTATTAATGGCCTTCAATATCTTCTACCATCCTTGCAAATGGCCTTCAAATATATACTACCACCCCTTGCGGATGACCTTCTACAATAAGATGATAAAAAGTACTCATGATCAACCTACTTATGAGATAAAAAAGGAAGATCTAGGTGTCCATGAATACAAAGTATCCATTAGTTTCAATTAAGTATAAAAAACATCAGATTTAGACAAGAAAACCAATAATAGCCGTCTAAATCCTTTGTCGTGTAAACCTAACTGAAAATAGCAATCAACCAATCAAAAGATGATACTAAATATGTCAGATGCATTGGCTAACACATGCATAAAGGTGCACATCAGTATATCATCTCTATATAAAGGCGATCGTAGTGGATAGTATCTGTAAATATAGTTTGTAATGGTAGAATTGCGCTAAGTTCTTTTGTGTGTCCACTCTAGTAGCTCTATGCTGTGATTGAAGTTGTTGTGAATGTGTGTAACTTGTAAACTTCTTATGCTAAACATGGAGTGGGACTTTGGGGGTGGTTGGATCTTTTGAAAAAAGACCATATTTTTTTGGTGATAATCCTTCTTGGATGGGTTCTTTGGAGGAATTATCTCCACAGCCGGTGGTGCAGGCTGGGTTAACGTCCCTTATGGGATTTTCTAAGAAAGCTCATGCAAGTTGTAAGTGTGAAGTTTGACTATTCATTTTTTTAACAATCATTATGACAATGTACATTTTATTATATCTTTTTTCTTTTGTTTGCTAGGATCAGCATTTGGGATCAACAAATGACGAGGTGGAGGATGATAATGAATCTCCATCAATCTCGACATCTTTAATGGGGGCCAAGGGGAACCAATGCAAGGAGAAACCTATATTTGCGATAGCTCGACTCTAATGGGGAGATAGGTTGCATAGTCGACGAACACCAGATTGGACTTGCTTTAGGTGGGGTTCGGCTATGCTAGGACGGGGTAAAGTATGCTTGGAGAATGATAATTTTCTAGTGGAAATTCTTTGTTTCCCAACATACTTTCCCATTTTTAGGTTAGTGCTCCCGCATTAGGGGTGCACCATGGAGTATGAGATGAGATCGTGTGGGGGAGCTGGACTATGGTCTAACACTTCACTTAGAGCTGCAAGATAAGGCTTTAACAACATTGCATCATGGGAGGTCGTCGCCGTACCTCTCAAAAATGTAATTTATAAGCCCTATTGCTTACTAAATACAACTAAGTAGATAGT
>JAULKK010294693.1:0-13035 GCA_032355705.1 Rubia peregrina
AGTTATTTATTATTCAATGAACCATAACTTCTGTGTGTGTATATCAGAGTCTTGTTTAGAAAATCTAAACTTTACCCCAGGGAGTTTATTGTGCAGTTATTATAAATTTTATTTGGGATGATTTTTTAAATAAAAATATGCTAATAAATTTATGGATCTACTGTATCAAAATAATATGTATCACAAAAATATCAGAATTTTCATTTTTCTTTCCTCCTCCTCCCGCGATCGGAAACTGTCTCCGACCGACGGTTACCGCCGAATTTCCAACGCCTCAGCCGATATTTCACCGGAATCTTACCGGAATCCTCGTTTCGTCCTTCTTAGAAACCATTTTTCCCTACCACGCAACCACTCCACGTCGGTTATAGAGATCGAGATCGAAGCTAGGGTTTCTTCTTCGTCGGAGTTGATATCCTACAATCTCGATCGATCGACGTTTCTGACGGTGGAGGGCATTTGTGGGATGAAAAAAGTAGCGGTTACTGGCGCATTTATACGACTGAGAAGGAGCAGTTACTAGCTGATATGTGCGACAGAGAAGGAGCGACGCCAGAGAACATCGATAGTGCGACAAAGCACAGTGACTATTGGAAGAGGAGAGCGATGCCGATTTAATCGCGCTGAAAAAGAAGACGCGTGTGATGCATGCACCCAAAGGAATAAGACGTCGCATGTTGCTTCACACGTGACCTGAGGTGACGGCAGCGGCGAACGGCAACAACAGACGGTGATGGACGATGACGGACTGAGGTTTTGCGCATGAGAGGTGAGCTTTAATTTTGTTTTTTGTTTTTTTCATAGAGATATACTGAGCTTTAGTATTATTTGACTGAGTGTATAATTAGTAAAGGTTCTCTAGTATAGTGATTATTACTCTAGGCTTTGAGGTTAGAGACTTAAGTTCGGATCCCACTAGGCCTTATTTTTTAAAGAATTATATTCTTGACGTACATGCTGAGCTTTATTACTCTTTGAATGAAAAAATGTTAAGCAATTGTTCTTTGGTGTAGTGGTCAGTATATAACCCTTTTTAAAAAAAGAATTTATGTTGTTGAGGTACTGTAATTTTTTTATTGATGTTTGTAGCTTTTTTTCCTCTCATGTTGATATTTTTCATTATTCGGGTAAGGTTTATTTGATATGAGTTGATATTCTGTAGTTTTTTTGGGGTTATATGGGTCAATTTTTAAATATTTTTTTCCCTCTCATGTTGATCCTTATCATTTTCTAGGTGAGTTTTTGGTGACAAAAGTTGATGTTTGTAGTCTTTTTTGGTGATATAAGTTTAATGTTTTGTAGTGTATTTTTCTTATTTGAAGTTTTTCATTTTTCGGATGAAGTTTAGGTGATATGAATTGATGTTTTTATTTTTTCGGTGATATAGGTTGTCGTTTGTATTTTTTACTCTTTTTAAATATATAATTTAAGCTTTTGTTGATATTTTTATGATTTTCAATTGAAATTTTGTTAGTTGTAGTCGACATTTTTTTAAATATTTTTTGCTGCTATTTTTAGTCGATTTTTATTGGTTTTCTTTGATGTTTTGCTAGTTGAAGGTGATGTTTATGATTTTCAATTCAATGATCATATTGATTTTTTGTATTATTTAAATATTTTTTGAATTATTTTGCAGATTGCAGCTGGAGGAAAGATTGGACAAAAAAATTCCTGAAAAAAATATTAAAGCTAGGCCCCTGAAAAAATGTTAGAGGGTCTCTGTAAAATTATTAGAGATAGATCATTGGATCTAGAATAGAGTTAGAATTTCATAAAGGCTCATGCCTAAAGTTTAGGCTGTCTAACAGAAGACCATCCCTCTATGTGTGTGTATGTATATATATATAGTTGTCAGTCAGTCTCTGACTCGAATTTCTAACCCGACTTGGATCGACATGACCAAATTCTACCCGAACCTGATTATAACCTTAGAGATAATAACCTGGATCCAAACCTGAAAAGACCGACTCAATCCAAAACTCGATTCTAACCCAACAATCTGAGCCCAAATCCGAACCCGACATGGCCAAACTAAACCTTAAATATGATTCTGACCCGATAATCTATATCCAAACTCGGACCCAAATCTGAGCCTGATACGACCAAACTCGACCTAAAACCTAATCCTGATGGTTGATGTAATCTTAACATAATTACGAGTTATATGATCTAAAGTTATATCTGTTAATGTATCCTTATGTATATTTTGCTCTAATTAAGACAAGTGTTCTCATAAAAAAGTCGCTTTGCTTATTATATATTAATGTAATCGATTATGTATTAGATTTGCGATGGGAAATAAAAAATAATAATTGATGTCTATTGAACGTTTAAAATAACTTGATTCCAGAAAGTCTACATGATAATGGAGAACAATAAATAAATGTATTGAGTGAATTTTAAAACTAAATGTACATTAGTGTCTATAGAAAGTTAACTAATGCTTTATTAGATAAAATCAACATACTTGTGTAGAGAATATATGTATAGACTTATAGTTTAATATTGAAACGTGATGTGAAAAAATAAAATAAAGATAATCGAGTGTTTATAGAAAATCAATCAATATTTAATTAGATAAGATGAATATATTTACACGGAAATATACTAATTAGTAAAATAGACTAAGCTAATTATAAAAGTCAACTTGATATTAATTAAACGAAGTTCACATGAATAATGTGTATAACTAATTTTGAAAACATAGTTATAAAAGGTTAACTAACCTTTAGTCGCACAATTTCAATCTTAGTTATAACAAAATGCAATAAACTATTTATATACACTCATGAGAATAAAAGGGGATTTTAATTTAGAGAAAAGTGTATATATAACCCTACCTAATTAACATAAGTGTAAATATAGCCTTTTGATAATTGAAAATGCAAATATAACCCTAAATAGTTGATGTAAGTGCTATTTTACCCATTCGGAATATTAGGCCAAAATTCAGTTAAAAGACTATTTTACCCCTCTGAAAAACAAAAAACATGAAATGTCTATAATGCCCCTAAACCCTAATTTCCATTCGCTTCTCTCATTTTATTTGAACAAGTCCTCTCCATAGCTGATACGCACTCAGTGGGGTTGTTAATAATACACCAATCATTTTCATGAGAGAGCAATCACTAGCCCGCAGAGTGCTGGGAGATCAAAGGTAGAAATTTATATTGGTGCTCTCGTACTCACTACAAACTACCAAAGGGTAGCTAGTGGCAAGTTCGAGGTCGTCCGCGGAGATGCTAGGATTCAAAAGCTAACCATGTCGCAATCGGCATCACTCATATTGCGTGTCGGAAATAGCTAGTGTGGTTTTTTAGGGGGTTGTCTATAAACTATTGAGCATGCAAAATAAGAGAATAAACTATATTAAACTAATATTTGGGGATATTTACATAACATGACCGGTAGAAGACTTTGATCCTAGATTCTATCAAATACAAGTCGTATAAACTTATCCTAATGTTTATGGCACATAGTGTGGTTGATAGTCAACACTTTCCAATGTCTGTCACACAAAGGTGCCCACATCTGATTCTATCAACACCACCTCCATAATTAGGAAAGTGCATCAAGCGGTCCAACCATTATGCGCTCATCTTTCCTGTTAGGAATTACATCCCGGAGCCTTCACTATGAATGCTTCTCCCTAGACCTATAGAGGCAAATGGATTGGCATCTCATGATGAATCTAGGGTTGAAACGTTGATGGTCGATATACCACAACCCTAGTTGCTACAAACTATCATGCCCTCACCTATCAGGGTACAATCTTCCAATTAACTAGCATCAGCTCATCGGAATGGTGCTCAAAACCTACATACATACACTCACATGATCGAGGACTCACAAACCCACAAATACCCTAGCGAACACTCCCAAGGGGACAAACAAACCTATCACCATACATGAAACATATAACAATGGTGTATCAAAGGATATATAACATGCATTTCATAATAACGTAAAGATTAAATCAAGTATGATATTTATAAACGTAAAAGGATGGGGAGAGCTAGAATCTTACTAAATCTCTACTAAATCATGAATACAAATTAGATCCACAGGAAAATAAACTACTCCCTAAATATTGAACCCAATTTTACCATTGGATTCAATGCCCTAGGGCAAAACTAGGAGATTAAAAGGAGAGAGAAGGGTTATTCCCTTTCTCTCTCTACCTACCCTTAGAAACTAGGAGATTAAAAGGAGAGAGAAGAGTTATTCCCTTTCTCTCTCTACCTACCCTTAGAAACTAGGAGAATAGAAATTACAATAAATGAAATTCTCTCTCTAACTACCAAACCCTAGCAGACATAGGATATTTATATAGTAGGTAGGAAATGGAACTTAAAGAGGATCAAAACTAGAGAAACCCTAGGCTGAAGCGGCGCCATGGGTAGTGCAATACCACATGGCCTGTGCAAAAGTAAACGGGCTGCCAGCTGGATGAGTTTTCCTAGCCTTTTGAGTGGCGCGACCATGCACATCTCTGCAGGCTGCTAGATGGAAGGGTCTTCTAGTTTTCTAAACAGTACGGCCCGTGCAGATTTGTGCGGGCCACGGACTGGAGCTGAGCATTTCCTTCTTCTGATGGCACGGCCATGAAAATCCTCGCAGGGTGACAACCAGGTCTTCAATCTTGATCTTCGAAGTGCACTGGTCATACAAAAGGGCATGGTCCATGCCGGTACTTAGCCACACTATCTCCTTGCTTGGCATGGGCCGTGCAAAAATACATAGCCCGCAGCCTTACTTAGCCGCACCACCATATTGGTTGGCACATGCTATGCAGAAGATCTCGGTTGTGCGACTCTTTAAAGTTGTCGAGTTTCAACTCCTTTCTCTTTAGCACATTTCCATCTACTACCACGATTAAGCGCGTGACCTTCGATCTACTACCATCCTTGCAAATGGCCTTTATTCTACTACCATTCTTGTAAATAGACTTCTACTCCAAATTGCTTATGAGCAATCTACAATGAAGCTCACAAAATAGGATCTAGATGCTCGTAAGGACATATCATCCTTTAGGTATAAATAAATCTACAAATTGAGGGATTCAGGCAAGAGAACCAACAAAGGTTATCTAAACCCCCTGTGATGTAAATCTAACTAAATCTAGCAATTAACCAAACAAAATATACTAATAAGTGTGGTAAATGCATTGGTTAACACATGCTTCTAAGTGCTGATCAATTCCCCCACACTTAAACATTTACTTGTCCTCAAGTAAACAAGAATGAGCAAAGATCTAACCAGAACATAGAATGCAAATAGTTCCCCAAGACATTCAACATTTATTCCTAGACTTTGGGTGCATGCATAACACGAGCCTTCTTTCTTTAGGCGCATGCATCACACACACCTCTTCTTCAGCGGGATTCGGTCGGTGCCACGCTCCTCTTCCATTCGTCATTGTGTTCTATTTACCTAATGTTCCACAATTCGTGAAATGTTTACAAATCAGACGACAATCAATTATTGTGCAACTGATGTTGGGAAAAATGAGAATGTGAGGAACCAACATAAATAGAATAATGATGGTGAATACATGTTAGAGTATAATAAAATACATAAGGTTGGTATGGAATTAAAACATCAATTAATTGTATTGAACCTACATTGTCCACATTGCACGCTGGAAGTCTACCGATAACTCTCTATGTCCTATTACAAAGAACACACATGAAACAAAGTTGATGTTAGAATTTGGCAATCCCATAATATAGTCATACGTAGAAGACATTAATCCAAACAAGTTAAAATTACCTGGTCACACTACAAGCGATATCGCATGCAGTGTTGAATGATGTCGCGGAGACTAACAAAATAGCGATGTTGGATATTTAACTTATGTGACATTAATTTCATAGAATGCGATGTCGCACATTTCCGGTCACATATTGTATGGGAGGATCACCTATGACCGGCGTCACACCTTCAACCTGTGTTTATACGAATCCATGGATATTGTTCATAATCAGCCCTAATCTATGCCTTTTTCATCACACTTTTCAAACATTGCACTATATACAAAACATGAAAAATGTACACCATACAACATGTTACACAATTATCATACTTTACGAGAAAGAAAAACATGTTGAAGGTATATGGTAATAAAGAATGGAAATGAACATGGAATGGATGTTGATCTACCTCAATTAATTTAAACCCAAAGATGCACCATTCTCGCATACTTGTTGATGTTTTAGAGAAGCAATTTGAGTAAATTCTTTATTGGCTATGTTTGTGTGAAATGGAAAGGATGGTATATTGTTGGATTTGGAGGTGGATTGATGGGAAATGTGTGTTATTGCTGATTGTTATTTAAATGAAAAATTGATGGGGGGATTTTTAGTTCAAAATTTTTACCCAAATTTTTTCTTCTTGCCAGAAAAATCAATTTGCACGACGTCGCATATTGGTCGCTTTTGGATTTGTTTTGTACGACTAAATAGTGATATCACACATATGCATCATAATCAAAAAAATTGAAAAAATCAATCATTCCAAGATGCTGGGAAAATGCCCAGCGGTGATTACAATGAGTGGAATTGACATCCAACCTAACTAGCCTCTAGCAATAACTAATATATTGCAAGGATATTTAAATTACATGTCAACTAGACTGATTATATGTACTATTATAGATCAGAAATCCAATAAAAATCTGTAACATCGCCCTCGGGGATATTAACTTACTTCTTGCAAAAAAATATGACCACTTGGCAAAGGAGCGTATCACGCATTAAGATCACTGCGCAAAACAGGGATTTTCTTCAACTGTAACACCACATGATCCAACCACGATCAATGTTGTCCAAACTGTAAATACCTTGAAAAACACAGATCTAACGAACCCAGATTTATTACTACCCAAAAATCACAAACGAAATGACGAATACACAATCTGTACAAGCAGATCGAGAACAATACATCAACATGAACGATTAAAACGAGTTATCATCATGAATACAACGATCTAATCGATCATGTCGAAGAACAAAACTAATCTATAGAGACGAATCTCACACTTATTCAATAACAAAATATGAATTAAAATAAACAGTTATTCCTCATCTCCCATAATGAGGAGATGAGGAAAAATCTTGAAGGAGAAAGGGTGTGGCTCAGAGAGGGCTACGACAGTAACAATTACTTATAGTAGATACTCAAGCATTATAATTTTTGCACGCTTATTTAGGAATGCTGCATCACAATCAAATTTAATTTGGAAAAGTATCGTAAAATAATCCCGGTTAAGATTGCGGCCCTAAAACACGTCTCGTTTATACACAAATGGGAACACCATTGTTCTGAAAATTTGAATAACAAAAAGTTCACCGTAGTTTTACATTTCAAGTTCTCCTACTCTATCGGAGGGATCTAGGTGAAAAATTATAAATGTAAACTGGGATTCCCTAAATAGATCACGATCGACCCGGAAAAAAACGTTGACATCTGAAGTTCAACTAATACTTATCGAGGGTTATAAACAAACTGGTCTTATTCCACATATACTTTGCACAAGTTCTTATGAATGATGCCTTGAACACTCGAAGTAATCTTCTAAAATTAACTATATGCCTTGTACTATCACTTTAAAAAAAATCTATTAATTTTTATTGCTTCGAAAAGCATGAATTTAAACTTTCATACGATTCTATGTGGTGAAAATCAAACGTTCTCACAACGCTTATGGTAAGGGTATTTATGGAATATTAACACAAATGACAAACGATTACCCCATTATATCCATCCATGACCAAATAGGAAAATTGTGCTCGTGAATTGGTGATTCGGTTTAGTCTATCTCCAGTTTTACATTGCAAGTACTCCCACTCCGTCGGGGGACCTAAGTGCAATATTATAAATGGACATTGACATTGGCAATCCGGATTACAATCGGCCCTAAAATTAAACTTTGACACCTGAAGTTGAACTTTTACTTACCGAGGGCAATAAAGAAACTGATTTATTCCACATAAACTTCACAAGTTCTTCCGAATGATGCCTTGTATACTTGTAAGTAATCTTCTAAAATTTACTCTAATCCTTGTACTACCACTTTAAATATTTTGATGGACGTAGTTCTATTATGTTTTTATTTCTTTGAAAACTAAGAATAAGAAATTTCATGCGATTCTATGTGGTGATTCCCATGAAACTGGACGTCAAAAAGTCCACCGTATGTGCTAAAATTGATTCCCATCAAATTTCACGTCTATGAAGTTCATGGACGTTTATAAACTTCAATTAACGTATCTAATATACTATTAACTGTTGTGAAGGTCAATTACATTTGTTTTGGTCAAATGTGGGTTATGCCCTTGTATGCTAGTGGGGCGAAATGGTAAGGCCCACTTTCTGCCGAACCGACGTCGTTCACATGTTGGTATGTTATCGCTTAACACGAGAAACATACATCGCATATGTTGTGGGTCAAACATGGGCCCATTACTATGCTAGTGGGCTGAAAAGGTAAGGCCCAAAAAAAGATAATGCGAGTTTGCTACAATGTCGGTACAATGTCAATTTGGTCGCCTGCTCTGCGACGTCGCTTTACCGAGGCAGAATTCACAACGCTTCGTAACGACTATATATAGAGTCCACCCCATACATCCTTTTAAACTTTTAATTTTCCCTTCGCTCAAACCATCAGTTCGAAAGTATGCTTCCTAGATTGCATAGAGTCATTCAATTTTTGTATTCGTCATCAAATTTGATGTGTATATGGTGTATTAATGTGTTCTTAGTTTTTTTGAATTGAAATTCGAACAAATTCTGGCTCTGGATTTTAGGAATTTTGTTTTGTAAGTTCTTCCAGGTCAACCGGCCCTATGTTTTTGTGTTAACTTTTGTTTGTTCCCATTTTTTACTTTTGATAATATTTTTGTAACCGTTACATACGACGTCGCAGACTTGCCATTCCTCCCTTGTTGGAAGCAATCATGAAACGGTGTCGTTCATTCCCTTGTTCTCCTAATCCTAGTTGAATGCGCGTTGCACTATTCTTGCATAACCAATCGGTTTGGCCAACTAGTTAGCGACGTCGCACACACATGTTGACCTAGTCAATTTATGGTCCGACAGTAAAGTTCAACGCCTTGCTGAAAAAAATATATTAACCAAATCAATTTTTAGCCAAATTTCAGGAATAATGCCCAACAATGCCAGTTCAAGCAGACGTGCCCCAATTGAAGTGAGCAATTTCTTGTTCAGATTTAAATTACTATCAATTTCTTATTTATTTTGCAATTAGTAAAATATTTCACTGACCAATGTAGATCCATAGTGATTCGGATGACGATCGGCGTCCTCAGAACAATAACAGAGAGGTCTATCCATTCAACTTTGTCCAAACTCTCACGAAGACAAATTTCGGGGATGTTCCGATTTTGGTAGGTTCTACCCACACATGTATTTCATTCTCAATTAACTTTATCTAAGTGTGTGTGTGTGTGTGTGTGTGTCTGTATGTGTGTGTTATTTTCATGTTTACTAAAAAAAATTGGTATATAAATCAGTACGTCCCAGCCTACATTTCGGAGGTCCAACCGCTGTCACCGTTCTTCACCGTCATTTTTAGTTTTCCGGCACTATTTTGAACAACTGTTTAAAACTATTTTAGTTGAATTTGGCATAATTTCAGTTTTCATACATTTAACGTTCAATCTATAATCTTTCCAATTACATTTTATTTTAATGTTTTTACACACCGTATGCAAAGTACGTAATATGAAACAATAATAATCCTTGAAGGGTCATTTCAATAATAAAATCGAAAGTAGACACCGGTCGAAACAAGAATCAGAATCCTGGAGGGCTCTATAATTATCTTCCAGCTGTTTCATAATCTCTCTCTTCAATTTCTTTCATCTCACATCCATAGTCGGCCTGTTACACGCATGTCTGGATCGTTCACCAAATCCAGAACAACATCAGCATATGTTAAACAACATAAGTATATGCCAAGGATTTAATGAGCCCATACAACATGAGTGTTATAAATGTCTAATATAAATGTCCACAAAAACAAGAGTTAAACAATAACCGTCTTATTGATAACAAAACTTTTCATAGTCGACATAGAATTCCACAGTTCTTACGGCTAGACATCGTATACTCTTAAGTAATTATTTACAATATCATCTAGATCACACACTGATCAGCCTACAATTCAACATTGCGGTGTCGCTTATCTATTTCGACCCACTCATGGTCATAAGCAACGTCGTATAATTGTCGATCTTGTGTCGTATCGATCAAATTAGTTATGACATTGATTGTTGCCGATTAGGCTCCATCCCAGCCCAGACCCAAAGCATGTTTGTGGGCCAAATATGCGCACTGGGACATCGCATTAAGATCACTCTTTCCATCTTTCCATACGAAATTGCTTGCGACGTCACACGTTTGATAAAACAACCGCGTTTCATCACGTGTTTAAAAGCTGCCCAACGACCAACCTTTTCGCATTTGCAACTGACGATGTCACACCAAAGGTGAACCAAGGTGACTTCCTCCCCAAATTTGATAGTGATTTTTTTCGGCTTTGATAAACTCCGTCAGTGTCCCGTTTCATGATTTCACAATATTCTGCGTGAACTGCTGTGTTTTTAGATTTTTGGTTTATTGAATTTGGTTTGGGACTTGTTCACAAATTATTGGCTAGGATGTGGAGATGACGACGAAGCTCATCAATCAAGTGATTGGGTGCACAGTAGGTGTGGATGATAATCCGGAGGTTGAGCCTTTACGGTTGTACCGCCTGGGTAATTGACCTCCACTGATCCCCGAGGATGACCAATTCGGGGCGCTTGACCCTAACCAAATGGTGGAGAAGTACTTCAAAATTAAAGTGGGAAACATGCTCATCCAACCAAGGTGGATCAAGGTTGATGTCCTCAATCTCGAGGAAAGAATGATGTACAATATAATTGTACAAGTTATGATACCTGTCAGACATCCGTTGGAGTGCACGATAAACGAGGCTGTCATGTACTACCACCTTGTAGAGAAGAAGGTAGTAAACTTCGGGTATACCATCATCCAAGAGATGAACCAAGTGGCCATGGCAAGGAAGAGTCAGAAACTACCATACGACAACGTGATCACCACCATTATGGAGAAGAATAAGGTTCCAATCAAATCAAAGGTGAAGATCCAACCAAAGTATTACGATGCGAACTACATCAGGCCAAAGCATTGGCATTGGGAGGAGAGGAAATAGATTGATCACAATGTCCACATGGGAAATGTGGCAATGCCTCAGCCAACCGGGAACGAGGCGAACCCTTCAACTTCCACAGCTGAGGATCCTGCCACCACCAGTCTTCCTGCCCGGCAATCAAGTATGAAAGTTTTTAGGTTTTATGGATATTCTAAAATATTCATTATTTACGTTCACAATTTCTATTTCATTTAACTTATTTTCCCCCAACATGCCTTAAACATAGCTCTAGGGCATCCTCATGAAGGACGTGATCGAGACCAAGGCACTGTCGTAGCGCACAGACCGCAACGTGCAAAATATTTTGGAAGAATTGGCGGAGCTGAGGTTTATGATTGTCGGTGTGATCAATGCACCTGGGGATGAGGAGCCCGGAGATGACGATGATGCTGTGAGACTGATAGATGATGAAGAAGGGTCTGGCGACTTCTTCCATCGAAGAGTTGGATGGAAATATTTCACCGGCAGACGACATCATAACCCCGTCACCACCCCATTGATTGCCATGATTGTTATTTTGTCGTGCATGATGATGATTTTTTGGATTTTATAGGGATGTTTTCTCTTTTTCTTCATAACTTTAAATTTGTGGGATATTTTCGGGATTTTGTATGCATGGTAGCAATATTAGTCTTTCCAATTTAGTTTCACTATATTTCATACTGGATTTTGTGAACTTGGGATGAGACCTTTTCATCGTACTTTCCAAGTTCTGGTTGTATTGGTTATTCGTTGTTGATTTATTAGGTACAACAAAGAAGTCCGACTTCACACACCATTCGCACCCATGATGTCGAGTTAACTGGCAAGTTACCGACTAAACTGCAACGTCACATGGTTTAATCTATTTTATTGGATTTAGGCACTGGTTTGGATTGATGGGCATGTACAACTTCGCTAGGCCCAACATGTGAAGTCGCTTTAATGTCGTTATAGTTTCGGTCAATCCGATCATGTTTGCAAAGTCGTTCATCTAGTAATACACTTGAACTGCTAGGTGATACCTACTTTGCCGACGTCGCAGCTACATCGGTCGTCGGCTGTACTTATTACTTCTCGTTTGGAATTCATTTACTGCGGTTATCACAAAACAGCGGTAAAAAATATATTATTTACCTTGATTATTTTTTAACCGAGGTCAAAAATATTATTTACTTCACAAAATAAAATAACTGAGGTAAAAGGGACAAATTAATAGGTCACGTTTCTTATAGTGTCCACTAGAAAAAGAGAGGAGAAAATACAAAGACTTGGGAGAGATGGCCTCACCCGATCTTGTGGTGAGACCGAGTATTTAAATACAATTATCTAAAGATGGAAGATGGGAAAGGGTATTTTTATAATTTTTAAAACTTTACTTAGTCTCTCATCTCACCGTAAAGTATGGTAAGACGGTCTCATATGAGTCCTTATTGAAATAAAATCAGTCTAGATAAAATTTGACACAAAGGTTGGACCTTTTGTCCCAAATTAAACAGCTCGTGGGCTGGACATACTTAGTTGTTTAATAACACAACTAGAGCTGTCAATTTCTGACCCGAATCTCTGACCCGACCCGGCCGAACTCAACCCGAACCCGATCCTGACCCGTAAAATATTGACCCGAACCTGACCCGAACCGAACTCAACCCGAACCCGATCCTAACCCGCAAAAATATTGACCCGACCCGAACCCGACCCGAACTCAACCCGAACCCGATCCTGACCCGCAAAATATTGACCCGACCCGAACCAAACTCAACCCGAACCTGACCCGCAAAATATTGACCCGAACCGAATCAGTGTGATAACATAGA
>JAULKK010294702.1:0-13035 GCA_032355705.1 Rubia peregrina
CCATAATTATCTCCATAATATTCCTATTCCTTATATGCTTTTGAAGCATATCCAAATCCCATAAATAAAGGGATTTTTCTTATCTCAACTATCCCATAATATTCCATAAATCCACTTCCAAAATTTTTTAATGAGAAACTTAGCATCCCTACTTCATTCTGGGGCTATATCCAGTTGGATTGCACCATAGCTAGGAAGTCTTCTATTTGAGTCCACATATCCTGAAACCTAAAGGGTTTAGGTTCTAGATAATCGGTTTTTCTAATTTCAACTAGCATTGGGGAGTGGTCAGATGTAGTTTTGTTAAGTATGTGTACTGTTGATCCTGGATACTGTTCTAACCACTCATCACTAACCAAACATCTATCCAACCTCTTCCACACAGGTCCATTATTTCTGTTGTCAGACCATGTATAATGATTTCCTACAACATTAATGTGCTTTAGATTCCTAGAGCTAATAAATTCTGCAAAATCATTGATATGGTTTATATTAGGTGAGCTTTCCCTTTTATATTCATCAATAGAAGTAATGGAGTTAAAATCACCCATTATAGTAGTAGCTCTAGGGTCCATCAGTAGGAGCTGGTTCCATAAGACCTGTCTCTCTGCCCTAGAGTGCAAATCATAAACAAAAATAGCATCCCATTGAAACTGGGATGTATCACAGTTAATCTTAACAAATCGAAACCGCTCCTGAGTTTCATTGAATGTGACTGAATAGTCACATTTCCATAACAACCAAAATTTGGAGTTCAGAGAAGACATGGTGAAATCAAATCAAAGCATGTTCCTTAGAATTTCAATTTGTTAAATTTTTCGCTTAGGCTCAATTATGCATAATAGATTCACATTGTACATTTTTATTAGCCTTTTCAGTCTCTTTACAGATGTTGAAAGACCTCTCACATTCCAGACCAGCATAAAAAAATTGTGTGAATCAACCATTATAGCCAGAAGATGAGCTTCTTGAATTAGATCTCAATGTCATTTTGTTTAACTGAGTGAAGAAGTTTTTTTTCTTTTTCTCAGTTTTGGATATCTCTTTTGATGACGGTGAGGGTACCAGAGTATCATTTTTAAGTTCAGGACAAGGGGACTTACCGGGTAAAGGGTGATTATCTGATTTGCCACTGTCAGGTACCCGTTCATCTTTGTTTGTTTCTGGGGAGTTCCCTTGATCATTGTTCATAGAGAATGAAGAAGATTCCTCATCTAATTCATCCAGAATACTAAGCATATTCTTTAACATTCTATCAACACTAAAAATCTAGTCAGATTGTTACTGGTTTTCAATTACATGTTTTGTAGCAACATTATTAATTTCAATATCATCAGATGAGAACCTAAGGTTTGATTTATAATCCATTTTAGCAAACAGATTTTACCAGAGACTATGAGTTTATGGTGATAGGATTTAGTTCATTTTCAGTACAATTATTATCTCTGAGTTGAGTCTGAGACTTATTATGGACCACTCTCAATTTTTCAATCCTAGTAGGGATTTTTGATTTATTCCTTTTTTGTACTGTCCCAAGGAGGGGACTAGTCTGAGATTGATAATGCATTTGGGGCTTATCAATTAGACTCTCCTGATTCAGTTCCTCATATTGGTTCTTATTTTTGTTTTTGCATAACATTTGGCTCAGCTTCTATGTTAGCTACAATTGAGTCCCTTGGCAGTGGTATCCTTATGGGAATCATTCAAAGTTTTAACCCATGTCGTTTTTGGCATGCCAAATCTATATTTAGACACATAGTGACCTAATTTTTTGCATTTAGCAGAGTACCTAGGGATATCCTCATACTCAACTGCATATTTTTCATTGTTTTCCAAGGATCCTAATCTAATAGTACCTGGAAGTGAAGATTGAACATCCACTTCCACACATATTTTGATTGCAGAAGGTCGAGTTAGAGCCTCTGTAGCTACATCAATCTTAATGTAGCTTCCAATTAAATTCCCTATTGCTTGGATGGAAGTTCAGTTGTAGTAGTATAGTGGCACATCCCGTATTGTAATCCATACTGGAACTTCAGAAGATTATGTGTCCGGTGAGAATTCGGGAGTCCATTTCAAGACCTTTCCCAATGTGCTTTCATCCAACATCTCTGAAAATCCGTATTCTCTTGGAATCTTATTAGAATATAATGATGGTCTATGGCTCCCAGTTGGTAGCTAACGCAAAAGCCAATGGGTTTGAATCCAGCTTCAATAATTTCCATTTTCGGTCTTCCTCTCTGTAATTTCCTAATCAGAGCATTGGCGTAATGGGAAGACAACTTTTAAATATCGGATTGTGAATAAAAGCAGGCCATTTCACCTTTGAATTGCGAGGTTGGTTTTAACTATGGATTGGAGGGTAAATCTTCGGATATTGGTGGGTTTTTAGTAGCTAGTGCTTGTAGAAAAGTTCTTGGTGGTGGTGGTTTCGCCATTGCTAGCTCAGCCATGGTGATTATGGTGGAAGGATGGTTGTTTCCGTTGTTATGTCAGAAGTTGCAGAGAGGGGAGTTGAAGAGATAGATAGAGAGAGAGAGAGAGTGTGTGAGAAACGAGAGAGAATAACTTGTTTTATTGGCAACAAATTTTTCACTGACTGCTTACTTCCCCTTATGTCCTACTTGAATGAGTTTCTTTATGCTAAATTCCCTCCTCTTTGTTTACTTACATGATGTAGCACTATTTCATCCATTTAAACTGATATCTTAAGTTTTCTTATAAACATTTAAATGCGTATTTTATTGCTTTTCGATTGGTTATTTTTGCTATAAATAATGAAGCAATGTGTGTAAAAAATTGAAACTGACTACCATAAATAACATTGATGTTAAAAAGGGTTGAAACAATTGAGGAGCTTTAAAGTTCAACTAACTACACTACAAGGGAGTGGAAATGCTCATTTCTATTATGTGGAAATCTTTTAGGTGGTAGCAACAAGAGTGATGATTCATCATTAAAAATGTATTTCAAAACTATATGTACATGACATATCGGAAGTGTTTCAATGCTATAACTACATCCTAAAACATTTGAATTCAAATGTAACTAGGAATTCCGGCAACGGTGTCTCTGATATACATCAATATAGATTAATATATGACATGTATATATTCATAATAAATCAAATAATTATATAAATAATTTTAGTAAAATTATAATTTTAAAAATAAATAGTAAAAGTATTCTAACTAAATAAAATTTATATAATTATATTTTTCTTTATTAAGTGAATAATTTATAATTAATTAAAATATAAAAACATTATTATAAATTATGTGAAAAATATTTTAATTTTATTCATTATTTAAATATTAGTACATTTAAAATTATTCATTTTTAAAAATAAATTATCATTTATTTTACTATTTTCTTATATAATTTGGGTCGATTTGGGTTATTTCTGACCCGGCCCGGCCCAATCCAACTCGACCCAAAACTATGAGAATTTTGTCCCGACCTACCCCGCTCCATTTGACCCAAAAATTTGGGTCAATTTGGGCCGGGACAGCTAACCCGTCCAAACCCAGGTTCAGAATGACCAAACATAGCTTTAGGTAAATATTCTTAGAATAAAAAAAATCATGTGTGATTAGTTAGTTACCTTTTCTTGTTGGTCTTTGGTCTTTGTATTTGCTCTTTATATAGGGGTCTACTATTATGAATATAATCACCCAAATATATTTTACAAAGGGAAACTTTTGAGAACTTTCAAAAAGCTAAAACCTAGCTTATACAGTAGGTCACTTTTCTGATAGAAAAGTGTAAGAAAGCACTATTGTATTGTGTCTCAATAATTGTACCTGCAAATTTATGGAGAAAATGGATGGGAGAGATGAGCAAAATTGAGATCACAAGGGCAAAGAATATGAAAGATCACAAAAGTGAGGAGGAAGATAGAGAAGGACTCGGATAGATGAAGAGGAAAGTTGAAGAACCAAGACACATGAAAATTAATAATTGCAAACATTAACCCACAACACCAAAACCCTAGTCGAACTGGCTCTCTCTCATACTGTGTGCGATGAAACGGTTACTATGTGTTTTTCAACTTTTTTTGAATTTCTGATCTGGTATTGAGTTAGCTACCGAATGGGGGAGATCGGGAGGAAGGAATAAGGGGAAATCACGCAAGACAACAACATTGATGGATTGGATGTAAAATTGGTCAACAGAAGAGAGAAAACATGATGAAAGTTATTAGTTTGAAAAGTGTATTTTGATGAATGATGGGAAGAAAATGGGGGAAGCGAAGAAAGTAAACCCTAAGTCGGATGAAGGAGTAATGGCAGGATTGGTAAGTGAAGAAACACTCTTAAAATTGAGAAAGCGGGGAGAAAGTGTTGTAGAGGATAAGATGAAGGAGAAGACCCAGAGTTCAATTGCGGCTGACACTGGTATGCAAAATTACAAACCAATTGAAGTCAACGAGTTTGCAATGGATGAAATAATTGAGGATGATGTTCAGGAGAGTGTGAAATAGTGGGAGGATATGATAATCTGTAAGGTGATGGGTAGTAATCTGACATTCAAGAAGATGGAGGGATACAGGTTCAAAATCTGGGGGAAGAAAATTACAAAGGTATGGAAATTGAAATTGGGAGTTTCTTAGTAAAATTTCAAAGTAATTGTGTTATAGATGAATTGTTGGAAGCATGAATGATTTTCTTTGATAATCGACCTGTAATCTTGAAAGTATGGGATCCAGATTGGGAATTAGAATATCCAGTCATGTGCTTGTGTGGATTCAATTACCTGAATTACCTTTAGTGTATTGGCAGCCAAAGATAATCAACAACATTATCAATTCTATTAGCAAGACAATATTCCTAAATAGGATGACAAGAGATAAGGAGAGGCTGGCCTATGCTAGGGTACAGATAGAGATGAAAATTATGGATAAGTTGCCAGAGAAATTGCAGTTTCTGAATGAGAGGAAGATAATCGCCAGTTAGAACATAAGGTATGAATGGAGGCCGGTTAAATTTAAAATCTGTGATTTGTAAAGGCGTCAAGAGAATGAATGCAGGAAAAGGGGAAAGGATAATGTAAAAGTTAACCAAGTACACTTACCAGTTAAAGAGGGCAAAACTAATTTCAAGACCACTGTTGATGGGAATTTTTCAGAAATGAAGAGTAAGGCAGATATGGGAAACTATGTGTTAGGAGTTGAAAGGAGAATAGAAAGTCATAAGGATAATTTGGGGAAAGGCAAGGAGAAGCTGCATTTACAAGATGGAAATAGCAAAATGACAGGTATTAGTTCAAATTTGCTAGCAGATCCTCCCGATATTGTTCCTATATGAATGATAAAATTACATGTTGGAGATGAATAAAAGAGAGAAACATAGAAAGGTTGGTCACTTTTTTTAGAGAATTATATTGGCTGTCTAGATTTACTAGAAACAAAAATCAAGACAGAAATTTTTTAAAAAAAAAGTTTGGGACAGGATTGGTCTGGGATGGGAAATGATAACTAATGGTATTATTACAAAAGGGGGTAGGGTTTGGTTGTGCTGGAGAAATAATTGTATCGTGGTAATAGTTATACTGAGGTAATGGCAATAAATATAGGGGAACAATGGATTGATGTGATCCTGAAGCTAAAGAGGAGACAAAGAAATTTATCTAACTGTAGTGTACGGATATAACACTATTGAGAAAATGAAAGATATGTGGGAGTATATCAGAAGCCAGAATCTGAGAAGCGATAAACCTTGGGTTATAATGGGAGACTTCAATGCTCCATTATAAATGATAGACAGGTTAGGAGAGAATGAAATTGATGAGAATGAGGTGGTTGATTTTCAAGAATTAATGGATGATTGCGAACTGGTAGAGATGAATTCTCGTGGTAAAAAAATGATTCAAAGTAACAGGATGGAGGTAGGAGAAATGATTCAAAGTAGAATAGACAGGGGATTTATGAATTAAAAAATGGACGGAAGAGATGGATAGTGCATATTGTAAGGTGAAACTTGAAAGCATCTCAGACCATTTCCCTCTTATTCTACACTGGAAAGAAAGGGATAGGACAAGACATAAGAGGTTTAAGTATTTCAGTATGTGGGGACTATCACCACATTTCAATGAAATCATCAGGAGAGTGTGGGAATGGAGATCAGTTAATACAATGAAGGATTTGGAGGCAAAATTAAGGAGAAACCTCTACAGAAGCTTAACCAAAGGGAGTTTGCTGACATCACTCAAAGAGTCACAGAAGTTAAAGGAGAGTGACTGAAGCCACAGGAGGATTTAAACATGCCTGATTGTACATTAAGACAGTTGGAAGAGGCTAATAAAAGGATGAACGAGAAAAAAATTGAAGAAGCTGAATTTTAGTACTTACAGCAGAATCTAAAGTACAGTGACTTAAGGACAGGGATAGACCAAAAAATATTTTTTATACAACCTTGAAATGTAGAAGTACTATAACACTATAGTTAGTATGGAGACTAAAGGGAACTTATGCTCAAATCAGAAGAAAATTGAGAGTTATTTGGTTGGTTACTTCAGGAATCACATTGGAGTAACAGGGTTAGGGTAATTTCAAAAGTTACAGTATTTGATATCAGGAAATGATTATGGAGAATAAATGGGAACAAAAGTCCTTATACTGATGGATATTCTAGCAGATTTTTCAAAAGTACTTGGAAAGCTACATGAAGTGGTCTGCTAAGAGCTATAAAGATTTTTTTTTTCAAAGGTGAACAAATACCATGTATTTTCAGTAAGGCAGTTTTAACCATGATTCCTAAAATTGCAAATCCTCAGGTAGCAGCTGATTTTAGACCCATATGTTGCTTTGAAAGTGATTACTAAAATACTTTGCAATAGACTCAGTGAAATACTTATAGTTTTGATTAGCATGAATCAAAGTGCCTTGGTCAGGGGTAGGCATATTTCTCACAACATCTTGCTAACACAGGAACTTCTCCATTAATATAATGCTGATAGTATGAAACCTAGTTATGCATTAAAGGTTGATATTATCAAGGCTTTTGACTGTGTAAACTGTGATTTCCTTATTAGATGGTTGAAATTACTGAAATTCCATAGTTTAATGATAGAATGGATTCAAAGAAGCTCCATGGACTCTCAGTTTTACATAGTTTTGTGACCAGGCCGCTCCCGAGGCGTCATTAAACACACAAGATGAGGTTTTCTATGTTTTAAGGGTCAAAGATAAAATTATAAGTTTCTCCCATTCGCACTACTATGCAACCAATAATTGTAGATAGCGACAAGTATCGGGTCATCTACGGAGATGTTAGGAATATAGAAACTAGCTACGCAGAATGGTGGTTGGGTCATCAAATCGACCACTTGTTAGGAATAACGAGTGTTGGTAAATTAACCATTGGGGGAATTTTCAACTATCAACTACTAGTATGCAATCAACGAGATAAACTAACTAAACTAGCACTTGGGGGTAATTGTGTAATATGATCGATAAATGGCTCTTATCCTTGATTCATTCATATATAAGAATATAAACATATCTTATACCTATCTCACATAGTATGGAGATAGCCAAATATTTCCCTTGTCTTTCACACAAGGTACTACCACCAATACATATTTATCTTACCGTCTCTATAATTAGGTATGCGCTCTAATCTAGTGACTCGGTAAACCATCCATGCAATCTTACTCTCAATGGTAACACGCCCCCCTCTTAGAGGAACAAAGCCGCCTAAAAGGGCAACGCCTCGCATAGGTCGCAGCCGTTAGATTTTAAAGTAAGGGCATTACATCCCGAAAAATTCACTATGGATCTCAATCCCTAGGCCTAGAGAGGCAAAGGGAATTAATACCTTGTGATGATTCTAAAGTTGGCACAAATTTGTGATTTCTCCAAGCCTGCACAACCCTAGTTGCTAAAAACAGTCATGCTCAATCTATCGGGGGTCGTTGGGATTTTCTAAATCGACCACCCAACATACGATTACTCTGCCACAACTATCCAATTAGAATTATGGTTTAACACATGCAAAGATATTTCATCGAGGTAACATGAATGCACTCATCCCACCGGTGCTCTTGAACCTACTCCATAATTCTAACACTCCCAAGATAGCAATGAAATCTATCATGATATTACACTACTATACATATATGGATGCATCACAATAATGGCATAGTATAAATCTCCAAAGAAGGTAAAGCAAATATATTCATAGGAATTAATTAACTACTCCCTAATAAATAGATCCAT
Source organism: Rubia peregrina (assembly GCA_032355705.1). Lineage (NCBI taxonomy): Eukaryota > Viridiplantae > Streptophyta > Magnoliopsida > Gentianales > Rubiaceae > Rubia > Rubia peregrina. The sequence continues at coordinate 8,219 of JAULKK010294702.1, forward strand.
GGAAAATATTAAGTTAAATGTCATAGATTTAAGAAATTAAGAGAAAGAAAAGAAAATAAAAGAAAAAATGAGAGAAGAGAAGGAAATGAAAAGAAGAACTCTAGAGAGAGAGAGACGAAGTTGTCCTCTTCCTTCTACCTAGAGAGAGAAATAAAATCTACATTATGCCTACTTAGTTAACCCTAGAAGAATAAAGGCTCCTATATATAGTAGGGAATTGGGCCTTGAAAAAGACCCAAAATAGGCCAAAAAACCCTACCAGCCGCAAACGGTGGGGGGTGAAAAATGGTACGGACCATACCAGCCGGTTATCCCCGTGCTGACATAAGCTGCTGACCTTGGCACGGGCCGTTCTACCTTGTGTCAGCGCGGTTCGTGTCAACAAGCACAGGCCATCGGCTGGACCTCCATTTTTTTATCTTCTGGTGCTCACCTCGTGTCGTTTGGCACGAGCCGTCGACCGGATCCTCCTTTTGCTCGGTTTCTTGGCATATGCCACTCCATTCTTTACACCCAGTTGGCTGGTCTTCGTATTTGTGACTTGAAATGGCGTGGGACGTGTAAAACGAAATGTCCCGCTCTTATACTTAGCCACTTTATGGAGTGAAAAGGAAGCGTAGTCCGTGCTGGAAATTGGCATGGCCCATATTTCTTGGAATGGACCGTGCTGAGATCTTCGTACCGGTTTGGCTAGTTTGGCTAGCTGACTTGTTTGCTCCACTACGGATGATCCCTTGGTCTGATTTAAGAGTACTTGTAGTCAATTTTATAACGCTCGAGAAGAGGAATTTAATAGTGGTACCCTCAAGGGCTGATTCTTATCGGATATTTCTCATAACTCCATGCAACATTGGACAACAATCTCTTTGTTTCTTCCTTGGCCTTCTTGAACTTTGAATCCTCCTTTCTTTGTCCCAATTCCATCTAATACCACGGTTTAGAGTCTGTGGCCTTCAATATACTACCATCCTTGCGAATGACCTTTGATATCTTCTATCATCCTTGCGAATGACCTTCAAATATCTACTACCACCCTCGCGGATGGCCTTCAACCAAAACAAAATGAAAAATTACTCATGAGAAACCTACTAATGTGATCAAGGAGGAAGATCTAGGCGCTCGTGAATACCAAGTGTCTATTAGTTCTAGTTAAGTCTACAAAATGCGGGATTCAGACAAGAAAACTAAAAGTGGTCCTCTAAACCGTTTGTCGTGGAACCCTAACTAAAACTAGAAATCAACCAAAAAATGATAATAAATGTGTTAAAAGCACCAGCTAATGCATGCATAATGGTGCACATCACGGAGTACACATGGAGAGAGATTAAAGATCTTGGGACAAGGGTATTTTTCAAGCATCAAGAATCATGAGATTCAAGTCGGACAACTTGCCCCCTTTGTGAGCCGACTTGAAGCCGAAGAGTCTGGTAGCTTCCTTTTCAACCAGAGGTCAATCCGAGGAATGTGAAAGCCTTGAAGTTAAGAAATGAGAAAGAGGTATGCGAGCCCGAGAAGGAAATCCTACTAGAGGAAGACTTGGTCGTGGAAAGCAAAAAATAACTTAGAGGAGAGATAATTATTCGTGGAGGAACTTGTCAAGGAGGCGAGCGTGAATCTTCCACCTTATTTCCCTAGTGAACTTAGGGGAAGGCCGAAGGTGAAAACCAATGATGAGCACATCCGTAAAAATCTTTGAGAAGGTTGAGGTTAGTGTTTCACTATTGGAATTAATTGATCATGTGCCTTCATATGCTAAATTCTTGAAAGTTACATGCACTAAAAAGAGGTAAAACCTTAGGAATTAGGAAAATTAATAGTAGGGGGAGTTGCTACTCTAAATCATAGAAATTTTCCTTAAAATGTGATGGCCCTGGCATGTTTTCAATTCCTATTTCGTTTGGTGGTAAATTGGTGAAATATGCTATGATTGATCTAGAAGCTTCTATTTATGTCATACCTTCTTGCATTTATTAGAGCCTACAAATAGATGAACTTAAAGAAATTAGGGTAATCGTCCAAATGGTCGATCACTCCCAAGCTAGTCATGGTGGACTAGTGAAGGATGTGAAGGTACGAGTGGACAACTTGGTGTTTCTGGCAGACTTCTATATCCCTGATGTAGCGCACGATGGTGGTGCACCCTCAATTTTATTTGGGAGACCTTTCTTGAAACATCAAGGACTAAGATTGGTGTTCATTCGAGAACACTAACCTTAGAGGATGACATGGATAAAGTGTGTTTTGATATTTACAAATCTAAGAATGATTCATCTAATCCCTCTCTCGTATGCAAAGGCATAACCTTATATGAAGAGCTTGCTCAACACCATGGCTCTTGAATGATTGAAAATGTTAAATGCCTAAATGAGATTCTTGAAGATGAGGTGGTGTTACCCGATATAGAAACCTTGCATGTTTTATCTTGTATGAATGAACCGTGTAATGATACACTTGTTGATGAACATGTCCCTTCTAGTGTGATTTAAAATGTTTTGCCTCTGATATTTCACACTAACTTGCAGTGGAAAAATAATGGGTTAAGGAATTAACCACTCCTAAACCCCTTCTTATTTCCAAAATCAAGAAGAATGTATCTATGATTAAGAGAGGTGGGCATGTTTGGTATGTTTCGCCAAATATTAAGGGTAAGCCAAGGGTAATGTGGAGGCGAGTCCACAAGGACGTGGTTGTTGGTGGTGTCAATGATGGTGATTCTGGTGACCCATCAAACCATTCTTATTAGTTTTCCAAAAATGCAGAAATAATAATTTGTGATGACGAAAATAAAAAATATATGGTGCTTAATATTAGTGGGTTTTCAAAAAAATTCTAACAAAATTCTAGGAGAGTGTTAATTTTTTGTGGTATTTTTCAAAAATATCCAGTCAACAAACAATATTGCTCTTAGTTTTTATTGTTTTTGGATGCAGGTATGACATGAAATAGTTGAAACAGAACAAGGCAATGAAGCTTCGTGCCAGGGCTTAGCACTGTCTGTGCCAAGCAACATGGATCGTGCCAAGGCCCACCATGATTAAGCTAATGTGGCTGACATGAGAGCACCATGCATGCACAGACACGAGGCCGGACATGGAAGCACAAGACCATCTTGACCTAGTTTTCCCCACCTACTACAGTAGCTGCCCTCACCTACACTAGGTATACCCTAGAGTTTCTTTCTACTGTCACTAAGGAGAAAAAAAGATAAATGGAAAGATCTGTGAGATTCCACTTCGGGGATGTGCCCCATGTCCTAACTTATGCATTATTGGTGGACATCTTGAAATTGAAGTTGTGGAGAGAAGTGAAGGATACAATGAGTCGGATGCAGGGTTTGAGTTTTATGGGTTCTTGGCTACCATCACCAAATAGTTGAGGAGGAGAGAGAGCAAGAACACTGACATAGTGCACCCGACACTACAGTATGTAGCTAGACTGTTGAGTGTGGTTATCAGCTGTCACAGGAAGGTCACCACTCCCAGTGAGAAGGATTGCAGGAGGCTTTGGTCGATCTGCACGGGGAGTGCTTTCTCCGATCTATTGGATGACTTCATCACTCATTGTATTGATCTATTCGTGACAATGTCTCGTAATAAAAACATAGTGATTGGTGGTATGGTCTCATTTTTGGTTCAGTGCTATAACCTTCCGGTGAGTAAGAGGTTGAGGGTGAACCCAAAATTTCCTTTTACACCCACTCTACCGGTCATGGATGAGGTGAAGCTTATACTGGAGGACAATGGGGTTGTCTTCAAGTTGTGCAAGGGCAAGAGGTTCATGAGATTACCCCAGCGTGCGAGGACCACTTTAAGCAAGAAGTTCAAGCTACAGGATCTCATCATCAAGCCAGATGCAGATTCACCAATGGTGTCGGGAGAGCATTACCCGGGAGATAAGCATGACATAGAGGAGAAGGATGATCAGGAGTGGATCCCAGTACATCCCACACAATTCATTCCCATTGAGCATCAGCCCATCTAGCCACAGCCAGCATTCCCTCAGATTATGCCACTTCCACCTTTGGAGCATCCCGTAATGCCATCGCTTTCTTTTGATTTGGTATTTTGAGGAGCACCTTCTCATCAGGGGCCGTTTATCATTCACAAATATCCTTATCATTCTGCAGGGCATGGCGCCAGCAGTTCTCACAAGCATAGCATCTCCTCCCACTATGATAACTTTGCACAGTTGAGCAGTCGTGGGGCCCTGCCTAGCTCAATCCATGAGCCCTACATGCATAGTGTTTCTTCCCATTCTTAGCAGGAGAGTCAACCTTAGCATCACCCCTAGTTTATCCCCTTCCGTGAGCATGAGTCCTTAGGTTTTGAGTCTGCTTTTTCTTACCACCATGTTGACTGATCAGCTGTATGGGCCGGACTGGGCACATTCTTTAGGGAACTCCATTTTTAGGGTTAGGCAAGATGTTCATGGGCTTGGCACATAGCTAGATCACCACGAGTGGGACACAGCGGAAAGATTTGATAGGATCGACTGCACCAATTGAGGGAGAACATGGGGAACTTTCAAGATGACATCAAGGAGATCAATGATAGGTTGAGGATATCAGACATCAGAGAGATATACTACCATTCAGATCCAACCGGGCAGGGACACGAGGCTCGATGTCGGAGGCAATATTGAGCATCTCTCAGTGTTTCCAAATTTTCCCTTGGTTATATGCATTGGGGACAATGAATAAACTAAGTGAGGGAGAGGGGAGAAGTTGGAAAACCTCTATAGTAGCATCTCCTGTGATTATGACTTAGCTTATGATTACTGTTGACTATTTTTTACTGTTTTTGGTACTTCCCCCCCCC
>JAULKK010294723.1:0-13033 GCA_032355705.1 Rubia peregrina
TATTCTGATTAGAATTAGATTTGGTAAGATTAGATAAAGTAATATTTTTCAAGATTGTTTCTTGAAGGGTTCAGCCAAGATTATTGGTTAGAATAGGTAATCAATATGGTTTTAGCACGACTATATTATTGAGTATATGCACGGCCAGATTTAGGTTAGGAATAGAAATTTAGTTAAATATGGTTTCAGCTTATTCAAGCTGCCATAAGTTGATTTAGATTGATTCAGATTCTGAATTTGATTAGGTTTTCCATTTGGTCGAGTTTTCTCTTCTATTTAAAGAGGAGAGTCTGAGTTTTGTTAAAAATCTTATTTATCAAATACATTCAGACTTTTGAGACATTCTCATTATCTTCATTTTTGCTTAAACCTGCGGGCCATTTAAGTTTCAATTTTCTTTGTAGACGTACCCTGCGGGCTAGACGTTTATAGAGAAACCTTATAAGTGTACCTTGCAGGCTACACGCTTATAAGTCGAGTTGGGTGTACCCTGCGGGCTAAATGCTGCAATCCGTGCATTTATTCTGAGTGGTGCGAGATTCTCAGAATAAGTAAAGATCTGATTTTTGACAATCCAGAGTCTTCGCAAGGAGATTCATATCATGTGTTATTTTTTTTAATATAAATTATTTGCTTTAGACTTTTGCTCTTCATAAAGCGGTGTTGAAGCACATTGAATCGATCTGTAGATCCTATTTGTGGCGTGGAAATGAGATTGGGTCCAAGATGGCTCATGAAGAATGGGAAAAAATTATGTCGGCCGAGGAAAAGTGGAGGGCATGGAGTTATTATGTTGCCTGGGTGGAGCTTGGCGAGTGAAAGCAAGACAATCTGGAACTTATGCATGAAAGAAGATAAGCTATGGATACACGCGTATAATGTAAAAGGTAGGAGGTCATGGATGTGCAGCTGTGGGATAACTCTTCATGGATTGTCAAAAGTTTTAACAAGTCCGGGGAGAAAATACGGCATATGCAGAGATAGAAGGAGCAATAAAGAGAGATTAAGTATTTGTGTCCAAAGAGTTTATAATGAACCAAAAGATGATCAATTAAAAATGCCATGGAGAAAAATGTTCTATGAGAATTTCACGAGACCGAGGGGATGTGTGTCTTTAAAAGATTTGCGATCAAAGACAGGTTGAGGAATTTGGGGCATATATTCATGGGAAATGTGTGTTCTTTGGGGAGGCTGAAACAATGCAACACCTATAATTTAGTTGTGTGGGAATGAAGGAAATTTGGGAAAATATTTTAAAGTGGCTAAAGATAAAAAGGGAGCCTAAGCAATGGAATGTTGAATTAGCTTGGCTGATGGGAAAATGCAAATGGAAAGAGATTAGGTTACAGTTGTTGAAGATGGCAGTAGCAGATACTGGACACGGATGAAGAGAAATGAGTTGTGTTTTCAAGGGAAAAGTGAAGGCAGTACAACAAACAAAATTATAGAATGTGTGGTGCATTTAATGTGATTGAAATCAAAGATAAAAAACTATGTGGAAAGAATATTGTTGAGTGTGATTGATAGCTTGTAATTGATGTAAAGGAGGTGATGTATACGTTTTGATGCATTATTAAAAGCTATTTAATTCCAAAAATAAAAATAATTTACCTTTAAATGTGAATTTTTATTAAAAATTATATAAAATATAGATTATAAAATTATGAAATTTATTATGTAATTTAACAAATGTAGTGTGTAAGTAAATATATATTGTAGATTGTCCATAACTTAAGGATAACCCACTTGTTACGAGACCTCCTCATACACAAGAACTTAAATAAATTGTTATGACAACTTGGACAATAATAAATTCTTCTTTGAAAGTGTTTTAATAAGAATAATTTGACATTAATTCTAGAATTAACTATTTTTCATACAAAATATATATATCTAAAAGGATAATCAAACTATTTCTGTAAAAAAAATGAAAAACCCTGCTGCCAAAATTTACGTGAGTTTTTGTTGAGGAAAATGATTTGAAAATCAAAGATAACCCTTACGGGATTACGGGAAAAAGAAGAAGAAAATTCGTTCAGAGATTTCTTTCCCTTTTTAAATTATCCTTCCAATTTCAGTTATTCTGAATAAGAAAATATTTATATGCCAAGTTGACATTAATTTTCTTTGAATTCAGAAATTTTAGTTCATTAAATCTTATTTAAAAAATTTAATTTCTATATATAGGAATTCTGATGGTAGCTTTCATTAACTAGGGTCGTTAAAGTAATTATACTTTAAAGAGCATTGCTCACATGTTACTCTCAAATTATTTTTGAAAGAGTCTTACTACTAAGACAAAGTCTTGTGCGAGACCGTCTCACAGCGATATTAAGGATTAATGTGTAATATAATAAAATTTAATTAGAGATGGGGTTCCAAATATAATTTAAGAAAGTTTGAGAGAGTAAGGAGAGATCTGGGGTGCAAATACCATGTTCTGGGGGTGTTGGGCATAAATAATTGGGAAATTAATGATTCCGGGTCATAAGAATCTCATGGGTCAAGAATCCGGGTCAGAGAAATTCGTTGATCAATTTTCCCCCCTCATTTCCGCGCAATGTGTGGGTTTTTAGTATCATACTTGATGTTTCAACTTCAGTACTTGATGTTTCAACAAAACCTTGTGATGTTTTTTTAAAATTCTTTTTTTTCCACTAAAATTATGTGTCTTAAAGTTAATTTTTTATCTTTTATTGTAAATATTGTATTTGTATGTTAAAATTTTGACATTTTATACATGTTGACACTAATTAGTGATATTTTATTATAGAATTTTAATTTAAATTTTATACTTAATTTTTAATTTTTAATTGATATTTTTGTTTTTTCAACATGATGTTTTAAAACTTAATATCGATATTTCTTTTCTTTTTTTGAATATCAAATATATTTTTTTGAAATCGAATATTAGATTCTTATTTAATGTATGGTTTGATGTTTCAATTGTGTGAATTGTGTTTTTTAGATTTTAATATTGATGTATCATTTGTTTTTCCCATATTAGTTTTACATTTTTGTGCATAATTTGATATTTTAAAATTCACGCATGTTTTATTTGATGTTTAATTACTTTTATTGGATATATTTTATATTTTATTTAATTAATATTTTAATTTGATGTATTAAGAGGACTTGTCTCACTGCTGCTGCAATCGAGAAGGAAGGAGGATTCTTAAGTTTTCAGAAGTGATGTTTTAGATACAGTTATTGATGTTTCTCGTTTTCAGCTTGATGTTTCATGTTTAGCCTTTAAGTGTGTTATATGTATTGGTCTGATGTTTCTATTTCAGTGTTTGATGCTTATTGTGTTTACATGCTTAAGTGTGCAATTGATGTTCAGTTTTGATTTTGTGTAATATCTCAGGATTTTGTTACGGTAATTTTTGTGTTGTTTTGCTGTTTCTCAGATGTGTAAGAATGTTTGTCCACTGATAGTGCAATCGAGAAGAAAAGCAGATTTGTAAATTTTTGTTATTTTGCAGATGTGATGTTTTAAATACTTTTGTTGATGTTTCAGGTTTTATGTTTGATGTTTGATGTTTTAAGTACTGTTATCTATGTTAGTGTGATGTTTTAATTCCAGTATTTGATGCTTGTAGTATTTTAAGTGTGCAATTGCTGTTCAGTTTTGTTGTATTTGATTGTGTGTGGTATTTTAAGGTTTAGTTACGATTTGTGGTAATTTTTGTGTTTACATTGCCGTTTCTTAGATGTCTAAGAACGCTTGCCCACTGTTGGTGCAATCAAGCAGGAAGGAGCATTTGTAAGTTTTGTTATTTTTTAGATGTGATATTTTAGATATTGTGGTTGATGTTTTAAATACAGTATTTGATGTTTCACAATATAGTTGTCAGCCATGTGCTCCGTGCTATTGTGATGTTTTAATATCAGATATTGATGTTTTTTTATTAATGTATGTGATGTTTTAATTTCAGCATTTAATGCTTGTTGTGTTTTCATGCTTAATTGTGCAATTGATGTGTTGTTTTGATTGTGTGTGATATCTTAGGGTTCTATTACTATTTGTGCTAATTTTGTGTAATTGTTGCTATTTTTAGATAAGATTACTTGTTCACTGTTGCTGCAATCGAGAATGAAGTAGGAACTATTGTAACTTGTGTTTTTAATGTTTTCATTTGATGTCTAATTAATTTTATTTGATGTTTAACGATTTAAATTTTGTTCATTATGTTTATATTTTGATTTTTAATTTGATATTTTACCATTCTAATTTGATTTGTGCATTTAGTGTTTTATTTGATATTTAACAATTTTATTGTATGTTAGCGTTTTGTTTGATGTTTTAGTATTTTAATAAGATATTTTACTGTAATACCTTGATATTTTATAGGCCGTCTCCTGAAAGACGGTTTTTCCATAAGTTGTGGAAAGACCAAGGTTTAAACTGTAAATTTGAAGAAATCAAAATAAAAGTTTTGGGTTCTATTAATCGGGTCATAAACATATCACTCCTAAATGTTGCATATTAAATTTTTAATATTCCAACTAAAACCTTTTACCTTTCTATAATTCCAATTTAACCTCGTCTTTCTATATGCCTATGGAAAGATAGTCTTTCCCAAGACTTTGCCATATTTTAATAGTATTTTTTATTTGATATTTAGTAACTTTTATATGATGTGTATTGTTTAGGTTTGAGTTTTAGACTCAAACTCAAAACTATATCAGCCTAAACCCAAATAATTGAACCAAATCACTGTGAATTTAAAATAATGAAACCAATGCCAATGACATATCATAGTGAGTAAAAATGCCAAAGTGTTATCTGTTTATAGAGCATGTGTACCAGAATCGAACTTGACCTCTTGATATCGAATTGATTGTCGCTATCACAATTATTTCCGGTTTCGCAGTTACAACGATTTGATTTCGACGCCTTACCCATCCAGCGAGGAGATCCGTTGATGGTTGACATGAGTCATCGCCGGTCGATCGGGAAATTTCGACAGCACAATGTTCGTCGAAGACAAACTGTTTGAAACGACCGAAACTTTCGATTTGGAATGCTAGAAATGGCCGGAGCGATGGCGTAGAAGGAGATGCGAGGTGGCGGCGACCATCTACGATTAGGTGTTCCCGGAGAAGAAGGGACTATTTTCCTTTTTGCAATCCAGTCCCTAGATTTCCCTTGTTTTTAAAAATTAACCCCGAGAGTAAACTTATTATATTTTGACCCCCGAATTTAACCAACTACTATTTAATGATTCCATATTATTTATTCAGCCCTTGGTCTCACCATAAGACGGTCTCGCAGGAGACGGACTCTAAATTAAAATATTGAAACATCAAACTAAATTATTTAATTACCCATTTTAAAAACATAAATTAAAATAATATACGTGTGTAATAAAAAATAGTTAAACATCAAATAAAAATGCTGAAAATAGACATAAAAAATTAAATAGTTAAACATCATATAAAAATAATTAAACATCAAACGAAAACATAAAAAAACACACGTCAAAATATTTAAACATCAAATAAAATACTAAAATACATATAAAATTATAGTAGAATCATATTAATGCAATAAAATGTATATAAATTAAAATGGTTAAATACTAAATAGAAGTACATACAAATTTTTAAATGTCAAAATATGCAACAAAATGTAACACTAAAATCAGAAAAAAAGAGTAAACTTTAGTATTAAAATTAAAGCATTAATTCATAATATAATATTAAGGAATATCAATATTATGTGAATATTAATTGTAATTGTAATTAGATTTAGATTCTGTTTCCTTTTCTGGATAGGTCTTTGTACCTCTATATAATGTAGTCCAGAACATGAATACAAACACACATTATTATCCTTATTTTCTACATGACATCAAAGCCTAAAATCCTAAAACCTAAAATCCTAAAATTTTCTTATTCATCATATATTTTCCGTAAACGTCGCCACCATCGTCCGCACATGACCTAAACACGCCGCCGATCTGAACTGCCTTCACCAAAAAAAGGTGTTGTTTGATTCACCACCACCACCCTGTCGCGATCTTCTACTCAACTGCTCTTCTGTCAATCTTCTCCTGCAACCGCCGGAACTCAGTTCTTCTCTGGTTCTAGCTTTGATTCAATTTTCGCGGCCGACAAACCTGAGCTTTGCGCCTCTAGCTTTTTCGCCACGCTCAGTTCATTGTCGGCATCAACCTTTCTGGAAAGCTCATTTACTTCAGTTTTTGTCGTCAACCTCCTACTCCGACCGGTTACTCTCACCAATATCAAACCTACTACTCCGACCGGCACCGTTAGACCGTTTGCCCAGGACGACAAAGGGTGCACGTGAGATTCACGCGCAAAAACTTCTCCAGAAGTGCGTGTTGTCACGCGCTATTACACAGACACTTCTTCTTATCCAGAAGAGTGTGATTCCACATGCCATTTCATAAGCGCGCTCATTTTCTCCGGCAGTGCGTGTTTCCATGCACTAGCGCACACACTTCACCGACACCAGCCATCTCACCACCGCTAGATCCATCATCGCCGCCAGCCTCTTTCCCACCACTGCCGGCCTCTTTCCCACCACTGGTTCCCTCCTTGCCACCAACCACCGTGATTTCACCGACCACCTTTCCGAACAGTACTCCAGAGCCAGTTCCACCCGCGCTCGATGCTCCACCGGCCACCGTTGACCACGAGTTGCACACTTCATCGGACGCTACACTGACGATCCCGTAGCTGGCACCTCCTCCATCTACCTCATCTCCTCCGCATGCATCGTCGGTCAACTCACCGGCACCACCACCTGCGGCCGAGCTACCTGTTGTACGACAGAGTGTTCGTGATCATCGACCTCATACTTATTTGTTATATTATATCTACTCTTTTAATAACCCCTCTCCACCCCAGTGCTACCACCACACCTGCACTATCACATTCCTCATGTGTTCTATATTGTTTAACTAATTTTGTAAACTGCGATAAATGTTCTAGTATGCATTCTAGTTTTTTAGGTGCAGTAACTTCTAGTGTAAATCTCACTACTTACTTTGAGGCTTCAAAGTATGTTCACTGGCGTGATGCAATGGCTGATGAGATTAAGGCACTTGAGCGCAATCAGACATAGACTTTATCTTCATTACCTCTAGATAAGACTGATATTGGATGCAAGCAGGTGTATTGTACCAAGTTCAAATTTAATGGTACCATTGAACGTCACAAAGCCCTCTTGGTGGTTCTTGGAAATTCCCAAAAGGAAGGAATTGACTACACTGAGACATTTGCTAATGTTGCGAAGATGAGTTCGGTACGTCTTTTTTTATAAGTTGCAGTCATTCGTGGTTGGGAACTACATCAGATGGATGTGCATAATGCTTTTATACATGGTGATTTGCATGAAGCGGTATTTATGAAACCTCCACCAGGCTACCCTGCGCCTCCTAGCCAGGTTTGTCGCCTTCAAAAATCTCTATATGGTCTTCGGCAGGCTCATCGTAATTGATTTGCGAAATTGGCTCAGGTTTTACGTGCATTTGGTTTTGTTAAGAGTAAGGCTGATTACTCTCTATTTTCTTTCACTCATGGCTCAGTTTCTTTGCATGTACTTGTTTATGTGGATGATTTGGTCATTGCGAGTAGTTCTTCGTCGCTCATCTCTAAATTCAAGAAATACTTGAGTTCTTGTTTTCATATGAAGGATCTTGGTACCCTTAAGTATTTCTTGGGTATAGATATTGCTAGAAGACCGGATGAGATGTTGCTTTCACAAAGGAAATATGCTCTGGATATTTTGTCAAACAAAGGTTTGTCGACTTCTAAACCGAATGATTTTTCTATGGAGCAACAGCATGATCTTGCAAAAGTTGAAGGCCCATTTTATGATAATTCTGAGTAATATCGATGCCTGGGGGTCTCCTTATTTACCTGGCTATTACTCGTCAGGAGCTTAGTTATTTTGTTCATACATTTTCTCAGTTTATGAAGTCTCCTTGTGTTCCTCACTGGAAAGCTGCGATTCGAGTTCTTCACTACTCAAAGAGTCATTCTGGTCAAGGTTTATTTCTCTTTTCAATAGTTCATTACAGTTGACTGCTTATTGTGATTCTGATTGGACTCGCTTTCTTTATGGGTACTTTGTGATGATTGGTGATTCTCTGGTTTCATGGAAGACCAAGAAACAACCTACATTCTCTCGTTCTTCTCTTGAAGTGGAGTATCGTTCTATGGTTGTTGCCCGCTGTGAGTTTTTGTGGGTTAATTCATTACATCGTGACTTAGGTGTTGTTCATTCTACTCCTATGCGACTATTTTGTGACAGTCAATCTGCTCTCCATATTGCAGAAAATCCGGCGTTCCATGAACGTACGAAGCATATAGAGGTTGATTGTCATTTCATTCGTGATCTTGTACAGTTGGTACTATTGTTGCTCATCATGTTCGCACGACTGACCAACCTGCAGATTTGTTCACCAAAGCTCTCGGACGAACTCAGTTTCATTCATTACTTGGAAAGTTGGGCATTTCTGATCCTCATGCTCCAACTTGAGGAGTAATATTAAGGAATAACAATATTATGTGAATATTACTTGTAATTGTAATTAGATTTAGACTCATTTTCCTTTTCTGGGAAGGTCTTTGTACATCTATATAATGTACCCCAGAGCATGAATACAAACACACATTATTACCCTTATTTTCTACATAACGAAATATCAAGGCATCCATTGAACAAAGATACACATTAATTTAAAAAAAACATCAAAGTGTGCACTAAAACGTGACACTGATATCAGGAAAAATAAAAGGTCAATAATAAAATTTAAAAACTATTCATGCTATTGAAACATTAAGAATTCAATAAATAAATATCTAATCTTCAAAAATAAAATACATCAATATTAATTTTTTAAATAACATGCTAGAAAGTTAACACATCAATCAAAAATAAAATATTAGTTAAAACTTTAAAATTAAGATAGTAAAATATTCCAATCTAGTGTAAAAATAAGTAAAATGTGAAAATGTTTGCATATAAAAACAAGATCTACAATAAAATATCAAGATTTAACTTTAAACACATGATTTTAGTAAGGGGAAAACTTTTGATATAACATCACAAGGATTAATTGAAACATTAAGTATTGAAATTGAAACATCAAGTCCGGTAATAAAAAGGTGTACATTGCTCGGAAATCGGGAGTAAAATTGACCCGCGAGATTTTTCGACCCAGATTCTTGACCCACAAAATTTTTATGACCCGGAATCATTAGTTCCCATATTATTTATGCCCATTACCTCTCAAAAAGTGGTATTTACACCTAGATCCCTCATTCCTCTCCTAAACATTTTAAAATTATACTTGGAACCCCATCTCTAATTGAACTTCATAATATTACACATTAATCCCCAGTCTCACTATGAGACGGTCTCACACAAGACTTTGTCACAGTCTAAAGGTAAAAACATTGGCTAACAAAGATTTCAAGAATTTCAGTGTCAAAAGATTGTGTATAGGTCTCGCAAGATGTTGTTTCCAAGTAATATGTCAATATTCGGATAAAGCTAAATTTCCTTGATTACTTATTTACTTCTCCTAGTCTTAGTATTTGAAAGTATTAATATTCAATTCCATGAATTCCCATCCTTCATCCAATAAACACAAGCCTGGAGAATTGCAATAAACGTAATGCTATTTGGCTTCAACCCTTAGTTCAATAGTAAGAGATTGAAATAATTAAGAGATTTATTTGACTCTCCATTTAGTGCATGCCCTGAAATCATGGTAGTCCAAGAAACAATAATCTTCTTGTACATCATGTAAAAGAGTCCCCCGACATCTTTTATGTTTCCACATTTACCATACACATCCAAAAACGCACTTCATATCATAAGGTCACTTTTTAATCCTGTTGAAACAACATACTTGCATATCCCTCTCAAGTGCTCCAACTTGACCACCAGCTGAAATCAAATATGTGACAGTAAATATATCAGGTTTCTCCCCAACAGCTTCAGTGGAATTGAATATCCTCTAACTTCTCATTGTAGTTGTAACTACCTTTCATGACAGTCCAATAAATGAGAGTGTTGTATAGAATAGAAAATACACTTCTGAATCTGGAAAATTTTCCTCAGTAAAAAGTAGCCATGAATATTTAGAAGATTTACTAGCTTTTCTGAATTTTTCATGTCGCACACCAGAATAAATTCATCCATCCATTACACAAGACAATGCCTCTATATGCATGGTATGAAAAGGAGAAATTGGAAAGGCATAATAGTTTTAGATGTCTAACCTCGACGGAGATTTTCTCTCTTTTATGTAACAGATTCAGGGTTTTTTAGAGGTTAGATGTTGCAGAGTTTCTATCATCATTATGAGTGTGCTTGAGCTTCATATCATGGGTTGCACTCTATCTTCTGCCATATATCATAAATCCAAGAGCAGCAGAAAATGACAGAACTGCAAAAACTCATGCATACGTGACAATAAACAAATACCCAAGAAATATCAATGTAATTGTACAAGCGAGAGAACATATTATAATATCCTGCAAAAAAGAGTTTGGAAACTTTAACTACCATATGACCGTGGCATTTTACAGCACTTAGTCTTATGGAGATCCATGTGCACGCCTGAAAGCATTAAAGAGTATTTATTCGAGTAAGCGGAACAAAATAGAATTCTTTGCGGCAATGTAAACACAAATATTTGTGGTCTTACCTACATAAGGTAGATCACCACATTGATGATGTAATATGCAAGTCTAAGCATATCAATTGGAAGGCTTCTTGACTCAGGCAGTATACGTAAATAGTCGAACCATACAAACTTGCTAGACAACATTTATATCCAGTTGCATAACCTTTTAACTATAATAATAAGTAGTAATACCTGATGGTATATCTCTCCCAAAACAGAATAATGTGTATGCTGAAATAACAGAAGACTCGGAATTTCCATAAGTATCATTTCAAGAACCTGTTCATCACATTTCACAATATCTGACTCAATATTTTAGACTAGACACTCATTCTTATCTGACAATCGTTCAGATTTCTCAATGAAACTTGCTTACATAATGACAAAATACATAGTTCATAATTAAAAACAAATAATAAACATTCACTATACATGTTTTGCATAAGTAGAAATGGGTTTTAATGAAATAGACTTAAGGTACCATATTTGAAATTTGAAAAGAAAGTAACATGTTGGATTTCTTCGTATATGAGCATTACTGTCACATGTCCCATAAAAAATTTAATCTGATTATATACCAGAAAAGACAATGAAAAAGTTCAGATAGAAGTTGCAATAATTTGTAGAGACAACCTCACCGACACGCCAAGATTACCATTTTTCTATCATTTATATTAAATATCATAAGAAACATATAGTATGGTAGAACACGATTTCATGATGAATTACGAAATTATGACACGCAGGCTGCCAGTCTGGAACAGTGAACATTTTCCCTAGTACAAAACTTAAGCATGTCAGTGATTCAATATTGGCACATTCTGATTGTCTAATACAGAAAGAGCTTTCTAAGATACATCAGAAACCTCCGATTTATCCTCAAGACAAATCAGATTAAGCTTCAATTTCTCAATTCGAAGGATCAACTGAGAAAATAAGATGTTCGAATGCTGCCCGGAAGATCACAAGCAAGTGATGGATGCGCTTACAAATTTCTTAAAGCCAGAAGCACTGAAGCTTTACGTTGGGAGGATAGATGAAGAGGTCATAATACACCTACACATGCATTGGGAGGGAAAGCAAGAGATTGCAATAATGCCCCTCATGAAAACTTTAACATTCATTATCATTTGCACAGATTTGGAATAGAGAGACAAACCAATAAGATTATACAAACCACATAGTCACATACCTCAGGACTTTAGTCATATGCCAAATTTCATCACCTTCAACACACAAAATGCCGACCCACAATATTACACTTGCGCAACAACTTACAATGTACACGACGATGGGATGCGAGCAAGAGAAAACCTAGAAACTCAATTGAGAAATTCTACCGTGGAAGTCTGGCAGTAGATTTGAAACAACTTCATTGAAACAATTAAAATGAAAGATCACAATTAAATCAAAAATTTAAGTCAGCTATATCCATTAACGCAAATCTAATTTGTGCTTAATCAAATACCAGATTAGTTAATGTATACAACACACACTGACAATTTCAATAAAATAGCCCTACGTTTTCAATTTATAATTAGCACAAAAAAGCATGAAATGGCAGACAAACATGTACATACAACACAACTGGCGGACGAAGCTGGAGAAGTTGTTGTGCTTAAAGAGCTTGAGAAAAGGCCGCAGGCGAACTCTGGCAAGTCACACACAATGAAGTTGTTCTCGTTAGCGCTCCACAAAAGAATCTTATACGTGCTTGGGTTCTCCATCATGTCATACATATTCACCAGGAAAGGCATCGTGTTTGCTACGAAATTGGAACCGGGCTAACACCATTTGCGTTATACCCTTGCCGTTGGAGTAGAATAGTGCTACCTATGGAGTGGTCGGGCACGATGGATTGCAGTGGAGAGGTTGAAACGGTGAAAGAAATTGCGATGAAAAAAAGGAACAGAGAAGAAACAGTGAATTAGCAGGGCCGGTCCAAACACATTTGAGGTCTGAGGCGAACAAAAAAATTGAGCCCTCTCTAAAATACAAATTATATTTTAAACATTTTTATTTTTAATTTATTAAAATATTTTTAAAATATACACTTCATTTATTTTAACATGAAATGAGAAATTTGGTCAAAAATGTGTAACTTATATTTAAACAGAATAAGTATAAATGCTAGAATGAGAATGTATAATTTTTTTTAACAAACTCAAAATTCAATAAAATTTGATTTCTAATAGTTTATTTATTAATAAATAAACACGAATATAATTTTGGTTTGATTAATAAATTAATATTAAATGAACAAAGATATAAAAATTCATTTACATTTTGAAGCAATAGAAATTATAAACATATCATCTATTCTATCTATTTCTTTAGATATTAAATAAATAAATAATGGA
>JAULKK010294739.1:0-13032 GCA_032355705.1 Rubia peregrina
GGAGTGCAACCCCCCCCCCTCCCCCCAAGTTTCTCAATGCTTCTTCAATTTCTTCCATGTTTGTTGATAAATTTATGTCTTATGTTATGGTAATTTTTTATGGGTGTTTTGTGTGTTCATATATAGATAGGTGTGTAAAATATTTACCCAATATACCAGGATCTATAAAGCCCAAGAAATTTATAGAATATAAACATACATTATATACACTATTAAGCATCATCCTTAACCTAAAATTGTTACAAATAAAAGTTTCATCTACATGTGTTGTAATCCGGTTTAGAAAAATATAGTATCATGAAAGAGTTAAGTTCTTACTTAATATATTGAGAGAAGGACCACGTGGAATAAACGAGGAGTTCAAAGCCAGAAGGTAAAATGGGGTACCTTTGTATAGCAGTAATCATCCGTGATTTGGCCTTCCACCAAAGTTAAAAGAAAGACTAATCGCAAAGCCACACATGTTTCCAACTGGCCTTGCACCTCTGCCCACAAGTCGCCGGCTATTTTAGTCTCAGACGACTGAATGTTCATGAGAGTCGTTCATTTTTCTTGAAAGATTGAGTGAAGACTAAAGTATATATTCACAATTCTTTTGTTATATTCAAGGTATTTACATTTCAATAACTGAAGAAATATGACATTATATTCAGTGCAACTTCAAAAATATAATTTCATAAAATTTATAGTAAAAGAATCAAATATTGCACAATATTACCTATCCATAGTTTTATCATAATTATAGTAGTAAATTATTTTATTTTGAGGTCCAACATGATTTCACTTATTACGATTAGTCTAATAAAATTAAATTATGGTTCCTGTAAAAAAATGGATGAACATTTTTTATGTGCAATTTTTAGGCTAAAATGGGTTGTTATAATATCAAATATCTTGTGCACCAATTCAAGAAGATGCCCCAAACACATCTGTGGATATCATTGGTGGGGAAATAACCCATCACCTTTAAACTATGTTGTAGCTTGTGGCTTATAATTTATTTGGTTGAACTCAAGATCTTAGAATCCCATGATGCAAGTGGATACGTTATCTCACCATCAAATTCATCAAGTCCTACATGAGAATATATCCCAGTACTAGGGGATGATAATAGTGCCTATCGGCATGCTGCTAAATACCTAACAAGAAGAGTTCAAGAAATGGAATGTGGATATCTCTTTCCACATCTAAATGAACCATTTGGAATTGTCAGCAAAGGAATATAATTTCCTCAATACTTGTGTTCTTGTTGTCACTGGTTAAAACCAAGTTGTGGGCTACTTTGCATGAGCTACAGTCTATTTGAAAATATCATTGGAGGAGAGAGTATAGGAACACAAGCAAGAATATCCAGAAATAGAAAGAAAAGGTTGGTCGAAAATATGATTAGGAGTTCAAAGGGATGCTTTGTAATTTACCAAGACTTGTTGTTATGGGTGAAAACACTGCAAGAACTCCATCTTGAATGTTCTTCTAATGCTACAAGCTAAAAGGAATTGATGTTGCTATCCCTAAAAAGGCAGTACTTGGTAATTTATATTTTCCTTTTCAAATGGAACATTTTGATGAAATTTATATTTAAAAATTTGGAAAAAAAATTATATTTGGTAAGGCCTACCAAATTTGATTTCTTACAATTAAAAAGTTATTTTCCAAATTCTGCTCAAGTAATGCACAAGATGACATATCATTTTTCAGTTTAACTTTTCTCATAATTATATTAATAAACTATGAAGATTGTTCAAAGAAACAAACACGTAAATTCAAAAGTCGATTATGGATTACGCGTTTATCACATGTTCTCCAAAAAAATATATAGCGAGTTTTCGATCGTAATAAATGGGCGGATATGTTATAGAGTGCAGTATTCGAGCAAAAATACATTGTTATAATAAATTTATAGTTTGTAGTAGCATTAAAAAGTAACCATTTAAAGTAACCATTTTGTTTAAAAATATTGTTTCTGAAGTGGGATTAACAAATTTATTTACATACATTAGCCGAAGGCCATTATTTTGGCTACTTGATAAAACTTCAAAAGCATTCTATTATTCTTTGGAAAAATCAATGTAAGCTTTATTTTTCCACACCACAATAGTGTGGGAAACACCCATTAAAGGTGGTTCCTCTTGACCAGAGAACGGAGAATCCGTTCGTCATCTTTATCTATGTCGTCAATTGTCTGGTAATTGAAAATGGTATAATAAATCACCGATAAACAAATTATGTATTCATAACAATTTGGAAGTATTAAAAATTGAGAATTGCAATTTCCGTTAGAGCCAAAAATCTAAGCACCACTACTATCATATTTTATCACCCCATCCATATTCATCTTATCAAAATCACCTCCAATAAATTTATAAAACAATCTACAATTAAAGCATGCATATTATTAATGATTCTAATTTTACCATCAGCATTAAATTTACAAGATATTTGATTCAAATTTCTCAACCCAATCAACAACAGCCAATCAAAAAGGGAGGAAAACTACCTTACGCATTAAATTATGGACTAATAAACCCACGCTTGTGATAGGAATTTTCTCTTCACAATTAAACTACCTTAAATTGATTTTCCGAATTTGGGTTTTCCTTCGCAACCTCTTTTAAACATGTATTTCAATTTTTTACACAAAACCACCTTCTAATGACCCCTTCGTAGTCTAATCTTGTACTAGTGGTTTGGCATCTAAAATTTGTAGAAAATATCAAAATATGTGTGAGGATAAAAAATTTATTTGATGA
This sequence comes from Rubia peregrina, assembly GCA_032355705.1. Lineage (NCBI taxonomy): Eukaryota > Viridiplantae > Streptophyta > Magnoliopsida > Gentianales > Rubiaceae > Rubia > Rubia peregrina. The sequence goes on from JAULKK010294739.1 coordinate 2,751, forward strand.
AATCGCTCAAATCTAGAAACATGTAATGTCTCAATCATGGTATTAGTCATCGTTTAAGAAGTTAATGTTGACTTGTGATGTGCACCTTTATGCATGTGGTAGCCGAAGCATTTGACACAATTATTACCATCTTTTGTTTGGTTGATTGCTAATTTTAGTTAGGTTTACACGACAAAGGGTTTAGCAGTCTTTATTGGTTTTCTTGTCTAAATTATAAGTTTTGTTGACTTAATTGAAACTGATAGACATTTATTATTGACGGACACCTAGATCTTCCTTTTTATCTCATTAGTAGGTTGCTCGTGAGTTCTTTTTATCATCTTTTGATCCTGAGTTCTTCTGATCTCCCTATAAGGTTATCCACGACGGTTGTAGAAGATATTGAAGGCCATTCATAAGGGTGGTAGTATAATGAAGGCTACGAACCAGAAATCTTGGTAGTAGATGAAATTGAGCATGAAAAAGGCAGATTCGGAGTTCAAGAAGGCCACGGAAGAAGTGGAAGAAGTGTGGTCTAAGATTTCACTGAGTTATGGAAATGATAAGAGAATAATCATCCCTTGAAGGTGGCACCATTGGACTTGGCTTCTCAAACTCTATAAAATTAACTACAAGAACTCTCAAATTGTATAAGTGGTTCTTCCGTAGCGGAGCACACAAGTCAAACGGCCAGACCAGCCAAGGCCAGCACGAGGCAAGCCGACTAGCATGAAGGGGCACTAAGCACGGCCATAACGGCACTCAGTATCATGGGTCAGGTCAAGAAATAGGAGTCGTACCAGAGGCCTCTAGCATGGACCGTGTCATCCCCTGCTTCCCGTGCCCCTTGTCTTTTTTTCACTCCAAAATTTGGTTAAGTAAGGGCGCAGACCATTCAATTTCATAGGGTCGGTGTCATTTCATGTCATTAATGCCAAGACCAGCCTACGGGGTGTGAAGAACAACACAACCCGTGCCACGTTACTGCACAAAATGAGGTTCCAGCCGAGGGTACGCGCCAAATGACATTGGATGCAAATCAGAAGATAAAATGGAGCTCCGCCTGATGGCCTATACCGATTAACACAGACCGCGCTAGCACGAGGGGGCCAGTCCATTCCATAACCGAAGACCTGCGCTGGCACGAGGCCATGGGCAATGCCAGGATCGATAGCTCACGCTAGCACAAGGTTCCTCAGCTGGCATAGACCGTGCCAAATGCAACCCCCCATGCCATTTGCAACTGCTAGGATTTTTAGCCTTTTTTTGGTCATTTTCAAGGCCCAATTCCCTAATACTATATATGGACCCTTATCTACTAGAATTTAAGGTTATGACAACTTTACATCTTCAAGAGAAGGTTATAGAGAGAAAATACCCTTCATTCTCTCGGCATATTTTTATTTTCCCAAAAAGTGTTGAATCCAATGAAGTACTTGGGTTTAATGCTTAGGGAGTAGGGAATTAACTTAGGGATTTTATTTGTATTCATGTAATAATGTCTATTTTGTGAGATTTCCTAGATTAACCTATTTCTATGTGATTTTTTATATTATGTTGGCTTGTTCTTATGTTTGTGATATGCATGCTTGCACACTTAGTTAGCACACACCAAAGTCTAGTTTCATGTTGCTGCAATATTGATACACCCTGGGTAGGGAAACCTAGATGCGTTTGGGATAACGATGGGTCCGGATCCACGTGGGTCTGTGCACGTAGGTTGTCGTTGTTAATGTTACGATTGATCATGCACTTGTAAGCAGATAAGTTGGTCCAAAGGGTAGCGGGTAGAGATAGATAGAGTACCAAACTAGGGTTAGCTTTACAACCCTAGAGCCACCAAAAAGGTGCTTCGCCCTCTTTTTTTCTTTTTTAGGCCTATAGACAAGCATTCGTGGTGTAGTTCATGGGACATAATAGCACGGGGGAGACTCAGATCTGCACGGCAGGCAGGGCCATCGTTGCACTCCCCTAATTACGGAGGTGGTGTCAATGGAAGATTATGTGCATCGTACGTGACAGTTATGGGGAAGAGTTGACCATCGACCACACCACGTGTCATGAACACTAGAATAGGCTTATAGTTATATGTGATGAAATCGATGATCAAAATGACATTAATCATGTTACGTAAATATTCCCCAAGTGCTAGATTATATAGTTTATTTCTGTGATCAATTGCATGTTAGTAGTTTTAGTTATAAAAAAAACCCCAAATGCTTGTTTTAACAATATTAATTATTCCTAACACGTGGTCGGATTGACGACCCGATCACAGTTTTTTATAATTGATTATTGCATTCCTAATATCTTTGTGAATGACCCTGATACTTGCCACTATCTGCCATTCTTGGTAGTATAATAGTAGGAATGGGAGAAAAGTAGAAATTTTATTTTTGACCCTTAATACTTGATAGCCTCCTCTCGATTATTGTTTGGCGGATCTCTCGTTATTTAATTTAGCGACGCCGAGAGGGGGAGGGTCAAATTTTGGTGCAGTTGTTTGGGATGTTATTTTAACGGTCTATTAACTTGCATAGCATGTTAGTAGAGTGGTTAGTTTTGCTCTTTTGGTTCTTTTTCTTTTCATTTTCTAGAAGAACTAGTGTTTGAGCTCTTGGTGCAAACCAAGAACCCTTGTATTATGATTCTGAACATTGTTGTTTTCATTGTTTTTATTGAAAAAGGTAGCAAAAAAATGTGGGGAGAAAGTGCTCAACATATGAGAATCTGTAGGGTGTGTCACTATGATCACCCTACAGAGACTTATTCCTGGTTAAGTGAGTATGGTAAGGAAATAGAGCTTTCCATATTGCAAGACCTATGGGGAGTAGCATGGAAATTATCCCTTGACTCATCCTATTTGGTCAAGGAATACACCCCCAGGTCCGCTTGTTAAGATATACTTAGAACTTTAACCAACCTTGGTAAAGCTAGTGACTCACTTCAAAACCAAGTATTTGGCTGCATAAGGGACTTTGGAAATCAACTCTCTTAAAGTGTTGAGAGAGTTGGGGGAAGTGAGCGAGTTGATAGGGAAGGTGAGTAAAGTGGTGGGAAGGCGAAATGAGCAAGGCAAGGAGAGCAACAAGGAACCATTCATGATTCTCAACCATTGTGAGGTTAGTGCTTGTCTCTTTGATACTATCAAGTTTGTTGCTAAATGTAAAATATTGTTGAACAAATTATGTGATTCAAAGTATGAGTTTAGGCATGAAATGATAAAGCTACCTCTCTCTCTCATACAAGTTGATCTTCCCCCTAAGTGTAAAGACCCGGCCATATTTGTTATTCTTTGCACAATTCATGAGACCCTGATTAAAAAGGCTATGGTGGATTTAGGGGCATCCATTAATTTTGTACCCTACTCTCTGTATGAATAGTTGAATCTGTCCAAAATGCATGCCACCGGGGTGGTAGTCCATTTGGCCAATCTCCCCACCATATACCCAAGAGGTATTGTGGAGATTGTGATGGTCCAAGTAAATGGACAAACATTTTTTGGCCAATTTTTATGGCCTATATATGGTAAACGAGAAAGATGCCACCTCAATATTGTTGGGTGAAAACTTCTAGGGCTAAAGTCGATGTGCATGCAAGAAAGTTAACATTAGAGTGGTGATAATATTTTGGAGTTTAGCATGTATGAAAATGTGAATTGTGTCTTTGATGAGGCTTCTTCTACTATGAATGATGACCTTAAAGTCATTGTGCAAGAGATTTTTTACAGAGCTATGAATGTAGCTTTAGATGATTACTCCTTAAACGATAATCATATTGATACTAGGAATACAAGTCTAGTGGAAAATGTGGGGGAAGTTGAGCCCCAAATTTATACTCATATTGAGACCTTACCTAAGAACTTAGATGACCTAGTGATGCCTGAGACAAAGCCTTCATTAAAGGAACCACCCATAGTCAAACTTAACCCTTTACCCAAAGACTTGAAGTGTGCTTTCTTAGGCAAGGGTGAGACATTACAGGTGATTATTTCTATCAAGCTCACAAGTGACTAAGAGAATAGGTTAATTAAGGTGCTTAAAAAATTCAAGGGATCTATAAGTTGAACTTTAGCCGACATCAAAGGTATAATCCCCTCAACTTATCGTATATTATTGGAGGAGGATGCGAAACCCGTACGCTAACCTCAAAGAAGGTTAAACCTGCCAATGATGGAAGTAGTTAAAGGTGAAGTCCTTAAACTACTCAACGAGGGGTGATATATCCTATCTTCAATGGTAAGCGGGTGAGTCCCACTCAAGTGGTGCTAAAAAAGAGTGTCCCCACCCATATTCAAAATGGGTGGTGAGTTTGTCTTGATTATCGCCGCTTAATGCGGTAACTCGCAAGGATCATTTCCCCTACCTTTCATCAACCAAATGCTTGAAAGACTAGGTGGTCACTCACACTACTGCTTCCTTGATGGCTATTCTGGATGCATCCAAATAGTTATCGATCAGGAGGATTAAGAGAAAACAACCTTTACGTGCCCCTTTGGAATTTTTACCTATAGGTGTATGCCTTTCGACCTTTGCAATGAACCGGGTATATTTCAGAGGTGCTTGGTCAGTATCTTCTTATAGTTTATAAAGTGCTTCATCGAAGTTTTCATTGATAATTTCACCGTTCATGGCAATTATTTTTACTCATTCTTACACCATCTAGCACTTGTGTTAGAAAGGTGAATTGACACCAACCACATCTTAAACTCTGAGAAGTTTCACTTTATAGTGGAAAAGGGCATTGTTCTAGGTTATGTGGTGTCTACTAAAGGTCTAGAAGTGGATATGGAAAAAGTAGACAAATAAATCCCTCTCTTACCCTACTTGTGTGACAGACATTGGGTAATTCTTAGGTCACACCAGATTTTACCAGCATTTCATTGAGAATTTCTCTAAGATTTCTGCTCCCTTGTGTAAATTATTTCAAAAGGATGTTGATTTCATTGTTGATGAGGAGTGTACAAAAGCCTTTGACACTTTGAAGGAAATGCTTGTTACTGCCTCTATTATCCAACCCCCAAATTGGTCTCTCCCTTTTGAAATGATGTGTGATGCAAGTGATTATGCTATAGGAGAAATTTTAGGCCAGGGGGTAGGAAGATTACCAAATTTTATTTACTATGCGTCAGTTACTCTTAATGATGCACAGCAGAATTACTCCACCATGTAGAAGAGTTACTGGCCGTAGTAACTTGAGAAGTTTAGACAATACCTTTTAGGCACCAAGGTCTTGTATATATCGATTATACAGCTCTCTGCTATTTGATAACCATGAAAGAGGCAAAACCTAGGTATATTAGGTGGATACTTCTTTTGAGTGAGTTTGATCTTAAAGTGAGAGACAAAAAAAAGGGAAGTGAGAATGTAGTGGCTGGCCATTTAATTATACCGATAACCCTTGAGAACTAAGATCCCACCAAGGAAAAATCTAAGTTGGAACACATTTGGGAAGAATTTCCCAACAAGAAATTGTTCTGTGTGACAACTAGCCATCCTTGGTATACTGACATAGTGAACTACCTTACCACTGGGGAATTTCCCCCTTCCTTTGATCAAACCAGGAAAGATAGGCTAGAGAATGAGGCAAAGGAATATTTTTGGGATGATCCTTACCTTTTTAAGCATTTCTCCGATCAAGAAATTAGGAGATGTGTTTCTGAAGAAGAGGTGGAGCCAATCCTTAGACTTTGCCATTCTTCCACTGTATGTGGACATTTCGGGTATAAAATAACCGATTAGAGAGAAACGGAATGTGGACTTTGTTTCCCCACCATGTTGAAACATAACCGAGAGTTCATTTTAGCTTGTGATAGGTGCCAAAATATGGGCAATATCTCATTCAAAAATGATATGGCCCAAGTTCTCTCAATGCCGAATGAGATCTTTGAAGTGTGGGAGATGGATTTCATGGGTCCTTTCCCCGTGTCCAATAGCAATTGTTCTATCCTAGTGGTGGTGGATTATATGTCTAAATGGGTCGAAGCTAAAGCCACAAAGAATAATTATACGGAAACCGTGATGAGTTTTCTCAAATCCAATATTTTCTCATGGTTCGGTATACCCCGAACAATAATTAATGATAGATGTACTCACTTTTGCAGTAAATTCTTAGGAGCCTTGCTTAAAATATATGGTGTTACCTATAGGACACCCACTGCTTACCATCCACAAACAAATGGCCAAGCAGAAATATCCAATCAGGAAATTAAGACTATCCTTGAAAAGATGGTAAATCAGTCTAGAAAGGATTGGAGTGCTAGATTGGATGATGTGCTTTGGATGTATCGGACTCCATACAAAACCTCCAAAAACATGTCACCTTTTTGTATTTTCTTTGTAATAGATGCCACCTCTTGGCAGAGCTCGAGTTCAAAATACATTGGGCCATTAAATGCTTGATTATGAACGTGAGTGATGCCGAGAAACATAGGAAGTTGAAACTCCAAGAACTTGAAGATTTTAGGCATGACTCCTATGACACGGCACTAATTTACAAGGAAAAAACAAAAGCACAACATGATAAGAAAGCTTTGAAGAAGGACTTTTTTGTGGTTAAAATGATTGAGCCCACAGTCAGACAAGTCGATGTTGCCATACCATTGGTAATGTATCGATCATCTCAACATGCATGCGATGTCGCTTTTGTGCTGGAATACACAGAGAATGTAACGATTATATAAATGAAGCCCGCCTCATATATTACTTTAAACATTCAAATTTTCCTCGAATTTCAATAGTCCTCCTGCCAATCCTCTCAATGGTTTCAACATTTGGTTATTTTACTTTTGTTTTTTAATTTACGATTGAAATTATTTTGTACATGGTGTGTGAAATGTGTTATTTTCTTCATGTAAGACGTGTCTATGGATTAGGCTTCATCAATAAATTCTAGGGTGTATGAATGTCAGTTAGGTTGTGGCTAAATTGTTTTTTGTTTAGGTCCTCTATGTTTTCCTATTTGTTGTTGTTGTTAGAGTCTCCCAATTTCATGAATGTGACGTCACCAATCAATTGTTCAAACTTCGGTTAGAGAAACTAGTGTGCCATGTCGCTTGTTCATAATTTCAGTCATCTCGCATAACACGTTGCAAATATATCGGTTAACCATTCGGCTTTACCGAATCTCGTACGACGATGGTTACTCGTGATTCCTACAAATGACCAAGCATATGACGTTGCGTACTTATCGTTTATCCACCAAACCTTCTGCAACTTTGCTTTGACATGTTGCATCCATATATTAATTGATTAACAAATTACGTTAAGTGAATTGTAACGAATCATTAAAATACGAATTTCAAGAATCATGTCTAGCAGTGTTGGTTCTCACCGCGACCCCATTTTGGTGAAAGGTTAAAATTTTATATTTAAATTTCATTTCCTAGCTAACTTGTATTACCAATATTCAAATTTAACTTATACATACTTCCTTGATTACCAGATCCATAGTGATTCTGCAATGAACGTCTGCGAGCTACATTTGGAAACATCGTTCCTCATTTCAACCACACCCTGACGCAGCGTATTAAATTTTTTCCAAAAATTGTTTTTTATACTTTACTTTCATATTAACTGAACATGATTTTTTGTTTACAATTAAGTACGTCCCTAGCCAGATTGTGGAGCTCCTGCTACCATTGAAATTGTCTGTTGTGCTCAGGTGCAATGGAAGGGAGTGTCACATGCATTACTCGGGGAACGTGATATTGCAGACCCTGACGCGGAAGGATTTGAAGCAGTTTTTTATTGCCGAGGGACTCAGCAAAGGGGACACACTCTACTTGAAGCTGATCAATTGTACCAGCCCTATAGTTTTTGAAGTCGAACTTCTTCCATATTGATATCTCATATTTGGAACTTGATTATTATTTACATATTTTGATAATTAATGTGTAATTTAAACTCTTTGTGCTAGCTATGTTATTTAATTTTATTCAATCTTTAATAATTAACCAAACATATATACGCACAAATTTGAATAGAAGTGTCAGTAACAAAACAAAAAATGGCGTATTGTGGAAATCGGTCTTGAACTAGCAAATTTGTGTTGCGAAATTTGTTTTTAAGTTATCTCGAAGAGTTGACCGGCTGCTTGGTGGGCCAAAATGTTTAGGCCCACCAAGGTCTACGACGTTGCTCAGTAATCGACACCTTGTCGCCTGCTCCGACTTTGGTACGATGTCACATATGTCGAGGCTTGTGACATAATAGTTCAAAACGATGTTGTTTCAAAACTTTTATAAATAAGGGGACCCTGAAAATCAGTTCAACCATCTATTCACAAATTTCTCACGAATCCTGACAGTCTCCAACTTCCTCCTCATCTTCTCTACTCAGGAAAAGGGTTTGTTCTTCTCTATCTCCTAACACCCAACTTTTCGAATTCTTACTTTACAACGTCAAATCTATGGTCCATGAATGTGTTTTGATTTTTTGGCTATCTAGTTTTGTGTTTGATTTTTGCCTATGTGAACTTTCCTTTAGTTAAAACTTATGTACAATGTTTTGGTTTGTTGCAAAATGGATTTTTTTTAATATCATGTTTATTATGCTTTATTTTTCTTGTCATATGTTTTTCATCCTGTAGCAACCTCTGATATAAGCGACGTTGCTAATATGTCTGCCTCAACTCGGTCTATGCGATTATAGTGCGACGTCGCTTCTTCTTATTTCCAGGGTGACCTTCACTTTGAATAAAATTTTAACTATGTCGTATGATGACATCAAATTCTACATTTATTTTACATATGCAACTTTGCATTTGTTTCGGTCTTGTCTTCGGGTTAACCAAAAACTATATGAACTCGCATGTACATGTCGGTCATCCCAATGGTTTAATCTAATATACACATGCGACGTCATTTCCAACGTCGCACCTTGTACTATATGAGAATGTTCGCATTTAAATTTTTTCCTTTTCATGCAGGACCGATGGCTGGTGAAGGATCATCTAATCCACTCTTTTTTCAGGTCTCACTACCACATAACACCCCTCTAGCACCTATTTTTTCGCACAGGTTTTTTAATTAACACATTTTTTTGAAAATCAGTGTTAAATTAGCAGCGATTTTAAAAAAAATTAACATCGTTGTCAGGAGTGATTGAGTTTATTGTATCACTTATGTTGGAATTTAGACAACTTTTATTTGAATTTATGTAAAACTTGTGTGGATATTTTCATGACCGCTATTTCTCAAATGACTGAACTATCTTATTTGAACATTGTATAATTGACTGTGTATATGAGTGATTTGTTTTGTGCATGATTTTATAAAACCATTTAATAATTCTATAATTTTAAAACCATTGAACAAAGGATGTAACTGATGTTTTCGAAAGTTAATTCTGAATTTTATGGTGTTTGTAGCACAACGACTTCTAGCTACTGTAATGCCGCATTGTCCTGTTACATACCTCTAAATTAATCGTGATGATGGGATATTGGGAGGAGAGAGATGCCAAAACGGGGAGAAATACACGACAACCATCTTCTGTTTTCATTTTTTTCTAACGCCGTCAAATTCTTTAATTTAGTGTATCTTTTACATACCAACGACTTTGGTATTCAGTCAAACCACATGTCGGTGTAAATGAAATTTAATGCGAAATTGGGACACCTATTAAAACAACATGTGCAACGTCTCACATGCCTCAATAACATTATTTACTTCGATTTTTAAACCTTTTACTTCTGTTCACTACTAGCCGAGGTAAAAAAGAAATTATTTACCTCAATTTTTTTATAACCGAGGTAAATAATATCTTTTACTTTAGAAAAAATAACGGAGGTATAAAAACTGTTTACCTCAATTATTTGGTGTTAATATAAAAACCAAGGTAGAGGGGTGAAGTAATAAGTGTCTTCTCTTGTAGTGCCATGACGTACAATCACTGGACATGTTGTGTGAATTTTCTGACACACGTAGATGACTCAATTTCAAAAACTCGGGCCGCGCTCTCTTTTGCACGCAACCCAGACTGGGGAACTTGGTAAGTATTGGACAGAAATACTCCCACAATAAGACTTGGGCTTCCGAGCCAAAAACTAGAACAAAGCCCAAAGTGTATGGTAGGAGAATTCTAGAAGAAAGACATAAGAGTGGGTCACGAGACTACTGTAGTTGCACGTGACCCCAAGTCACAAACCCACAAAGATAGTACTTCCTCCGGTTCTCTAACATTGGCACATGTATTTTTGGCACAAGAATTTAGGAAGGTAGAATAAGTGGTTGAGAATTCATTGAAATGGTAAAAAGTAAAATGAGTGGATGAAAACAATCTAGGATTTGCCAAAAAAGGAA
>JAULKK010294748.1:0-13031 GCA_032355705.1 Rubia peregrina
ATAAAGGGTGTATTGAATACTTAAATAGCCCGCAGGTTTAAGCAACAATGAATATAATGAGAATGTCTCAAAAGTCTAAATAAATGTTGTATAAAGTGTGTGTGGCCATCGGCCAAAATCCTCTTTAAATAGAGGGAGAGTTCTTACAATCAAACCCTAATCAAAAGTAGAAACTGAATCAAATATTATGGCAGCTTTAAGAAGCTAAAACCATATCTAACTAAAATACCAAAAATAAAATATATCATAATCTAAATCTGGCCGTGCCTATTCTAATCAACAATATCCTGCCGTGAGTGATTGTATCATATTGATACAATTAATCAACATTCCACGCAGATTCATCCATGCAATATTTATCCTTGAAGCAATTTCCATAATCTTCCTGCAATCTTCAATAACCTCGGCTGCTGAAGCAATCTTCTCGGCTGTATTCAATAATATTTTATCTAATCTTACCAAATCTAATTCTAATTAAAATAAAACTAAATAAACTAAATATTAATTAAAATATTACAAAAACTCTTCTAAGTCAACATGACCGAGTTTATGGCTTCATTATTAATAATAAAAATAAAATGATCAAACTACCTCATTAAAAAACCCAATGGAAAAAAGAGTATAGTGTCAAACTCCTAAAAATATTAAAATAAGAAAAATATAATAAATGACATTTTTGACCTCTTATCACTTATTTTTTATAATGTTCTTCTAGGAACAAGAGGTATCAACAAGAAGGAGTAAGAGAAAGGCAACATAACTTCGAATGCAAAGATCGCTGTATTTTTGTTCTCGTCTTGCAACATTTAGTCCTGGCATAAATTGTATTAGTTATGATAATTATTTTTCATAATGATATTCTTTGTACAAATTTTGAAAATTTATAAGATATTATTTATTATTGGTTACTTTCGGATTTAATATTAATTAAGCTTTGCTATTTTTATTATAATTATCTTGTTAATAGAGATTTTTATTACATTATAATTTTTTTTATTTCAAAAGGTAATAGTAAAAAAAAGCTATTTTGCAAAAATAAAAATAATTATTTAAATTTAATTGTGAGTATTTGTGCTTTGAAAAAAATTATGTCGCATTGCATCGAAAAATATTGACATTTATAATAATGGTATAATATATCTTGAATTTTTGCAACATAAATTCAGCCCATAGCAATTAGTGATGCCTAATACATGTCGCAAATTATAGTGTGACGGTTTAAATAAGGTCGCAAAATGTGTCGCAAGCAAACATGCATTACTATGTATAATGGCTCATAATGTGTTGCAAACAACTTACATCACTAAATGTAAATGTTGCATAATGTGTTGCCATCAACCATGCATCACTAAATCTAAATGTCGCATAACATGTTGCAAAAACACGTGTCACTATTCTCAATTGATGCATAACATGTCGCAAACATACATGCGTCACTAAATGTAAATGTCATAAAATATGTCGCAAATACATTTGGCACATAATTTAGTGACACAAAATATGTTGCCTTATTTGCAACACAGTCAAAAAATTGTGTGGCAAAATACTACACGGATTTTAACGACACAAATAATAATGAGGGAATTAATGTCGCATAAATACATTTGTGACACTATATTAGTGATAAACGACACATTTTGTATATCGCAAAAGGGGATGTTTGTTGTAATGGCTCCTCACTCTGCCTATGCATCCAAGGCTAACCTTGATGCCTACTCTGCGTAGCTTGCCAACAGCTGCTTCAAGCCCATTTGTGATGAATTCATGGCCGTGAATTGGTCATGAGGGTAACGATCCTTGGCACCAGTATTAAAAATTGGTGTTGAGTAACAAAGTGTCATCAACGGTTTCAACAATTGGTGCTAGTTTAAAGAAAGTTCAACACCGGTTCAATATACCGGTGCCAGAGTAACTACGTTTCAACATCACCCTACTTAGGCACTGGCTGATTGGGGAGGACCCAAAATACCGGTGCCAGAGGCCTCAGCGACCAGTGTCATAAGGGGGGGGGTTGCCTGCAATAGTGTTAGTATCTAATTAATTGCCTTTAGAATTTTATCCGAACTAGTTTTCTACAAATACATGATATGATTTTTGGAACTAAACTACAATCCAACTAGATTAATAACTGATACTTGGCAGTATGTGGTAGGGTCACTTCCGTATCGATTAAATCATCTAGCCTAATTCAACCAAATATTTAACAACCATGCATAGTTATAACTCCTAAACACGACCTTCAGATTAACATTTGACCAAACCAGACAGAAAGGCAAAATACTCCCGGGTTCATTCCCGTGCCTAGTGCTAAACCATGCAATAGAATCAATTAGTTGTACATAGTAACATCAAACATGCATAATCATAAGAATTTAAGACCAAACAATAATCTATGAGCATAGAAAAAGATGAATCTCAAAATTTTCACAAATCATAGCCTACCATGTTTGCAAAAGCTCCCAAGTACAAATCTAAGTGAAACTATAAAAACTCATCATAGATCTATCAGTATCCATGGAAAAGATGAAGAAAATAAGAAACGCTATTGAAAAAACTAGTTTTAGAGGCCCAAGTTGGGCTATATAAGTGTGTGTTTCAATGGTGCAGGGCATATAACGTATCAATGTGGCACATAACGTGTCAATGTGGCACAGTCTGTGACATTGAAGCATGCAAATTTTTGGTTTTGCGGGGACATACTATGTTAAATTACATGACTCGTACCACTCAGAAAGGATGGAACAACACGGTTATATGCTTCTAGGGGAGGACAATATGTATTTACACGGTCTGCGTTCTTCATATTTTGACTCCAATATGTTTTCGTCACTACAGGTGAATCGCTTATCCGTTTTGAGAGTTTTTGTAGTGTTTTTTATAGTACTCGCGAAGAAGAATACAATGATGCTATCCACAAACACCAATTTATCTTGGATCATTTCTTGAACTCGTCTTTAAAGATTCAATCAACTCTTCACCCGCTCCTTCTTCACTCTACCGTCTACCACTTTCTCAGCAACCTTCCTCCTTCTACCATTCTTGGGGATGACCTTCTCCATGATAATATTTAAATAAGGTCACAAAACAAGTATTAATCGAGCAAATCATAGGGGTAAACATGTTAGACACTAAATGCTTACAAAATAGGGAAATTAGGGCAAATAATCACAAAAGGTGGTTCTTACGACCTATCATGTAAATTTTTTAATAATCTAACTTTCCACCAACAAAACAAGGTAAAAATGGGTGTTAATTGTGCAAAAAATGTTGGAAAATGATGGTTAAAAGGTTGATTTTCGTCAACATTTGGGCATCATTTTGAGTGGGACCTGATTAGATATAGGGTACGTGGATGTTATTTTTGGGTTCTCTTTCGCTAGTACTATAATTTCGACTATTTAAACTCTCAAAACGGATCAAGGGTGAATGAGATATGGATTCTCGAAATGTCACACTTAAAAGAGAAAAATGGACAGAAATTGGCCCAGACTAATTTTTCTCTAGACTGTCTAAAATGCATATAGACGTGTGGAAGTATCTAGAAGGCCCAACCGCGTAATATACATGGAATTGCATGTGTGTAATTCTTAAGAGATAAGAACAGAATACTTCGATATTTTGTGAGATATTTTGTCGTAAATGAATATGTGGTTTACCATGTTTACGTTGAAGAATATTACACAAATATTTCTTCCATTTCGATTTAATTAGAGTATTCTTGGAATGTTCTCAGATTTTATGAGTTGGTGATTGGAGAATATTTGTCTCTAATTACAGAAAATCAGAACATTACGTTTCCATGATTAGGGTATCTTAGAGTAGTATAAATAGAGCCTCTAAGTCAGCCAGGAAACTCATACCATTCTCAAGTTTCTCCATATTCTAAACTTGAGTCTCATTTCTATCTTTCTTTCTTGAAGTTTCTGTCTGTTTGCTCTGTTGAGGGCTTTTCTTGAATCTGAGGTAACCCTTATGTGTTAATTGTTACCTTCTATGGTTTTACCATAGGGAACGATGTCCACGACATGACTCATTCATTTCAAGGGCAGCGAGTTTACTCATGACTCCATCACTTTGTTTTGCTTGAAACGTGAATTATTTATTACTAATATATCACATGTATGCTTTAATTAATCGTATTTTAAGCTTTACGATTGTATACCTGAATAATTAAGAGCGAAGTGCATATATAACCCTACATAATTCACAAAAGTGCACATATAACCATGTGACAATTGAAAGTGAAAATATAACCCTATATAGTTAGTGTATGTGCAAATATAACCTAATAGGCAGTTTGAGACCAGATTATATTAAAAAGACAAATTTACCCCTCTATGAAAAAATAAAAAAAATACAAAAATCAATCCATTCTCTTCCACCACCGCCCTAATCTCCATCTCTGCTTCCTTACTCTCTTCTTCCACCCACCAGAGAGCTAATTGCCACCCCACCGGGTTAAAGCGTCAATTTAGGGCTTAGAGAAAATCATCACCCCGTTGCTCCATCTCTTCTTCCACACGCATATTTAGGGTTTATAGTGTCATCATGCGGCTTCAGCCTCTCCTAGTTTATTGAAGTGGGTCAAAGTGACTGATGGATGGTGGAGGCAGGGCAGAGCTGACGGATGACGGGGCTGGTGGGTGGTGGGTCGGAGTGGTGTGGGGATGTAGAACCATAGCGACGGAGGGAGGCGACGGGGGTAGGTATGATGGGTGTCGGGTCTGATGGGTGGCAGGAGGTGGTGATGTGACAGTGGGAGGCGGGGGAGGTGGTAGCATAGATGGGGCAGCAACAACGACGGCGATGGCGTGGCGGCAGTGCTGGCGGTTGAGGCACTACTGTTGTGTTGGAGAGGTGGGGTGGTGGGCTGGAGGAGGTGGCCAAGCTAGTGGAGCATGAAGCAGAGGGCGAGATCCACCATTTGCTGGTTGTCGATTCTCTGATCCTCGCCTTAGCAGGCCGGGTACTGCCACGCCTCTGTAGATGTCTTGACGGCGAAAACCAGCATAACGCCATTGAAGACCATCTAGACAGGATGGATTGATTTCTTGATGGTCGTCTGTGTGAGTCTAAAAGTGCCACCGCTTGATGGTTGTCTAAATTGACTAATTTCTTAATTGGTATGTTTACTTTTGTTTGGTGGTCGGGATGGAAGGTGGTGGTGGACCGGTGATGGCAGAGCAGCGGAGGGGTGGTCCGGTGGTGGTATTCAACGACTAGGGGTGGTGGGCGGGGGGTTGTCTTTCAAATTTATACTTTAGGTTGAAAGGGCATTTTGGTCATTTTCGGTCGGTCAATGGTCGGAAATGGTCAGTCAATGCCGGAATATAGTTTTTAGGGCTATATTTGCATTTATGTAAAGTAGTTAGGGTTATTTTTGCACTAAAAATTATCTCAGGGTTATATCTGCACTTTCTCAATTGCATAGGGTTATATATGTATATTTCCCAATAATTAATAAAAGGTTATTATTCTTGCATATGGAAATTTCTCTTTTAATTTTCATTATTTAATTTCTGTATGATATAATCAATATATGTCAAATAGTCTTGAAACGAATGATATTTGTTGAGTTATATTAATTTAAATTAAATCAGCGCCGCCGCATGCTTTATTTCGTTGAATTGCATGCTTAACAATTTGGACAAATTCAGTACAAAGATTGCATGGCCTAATTAAATTCGACGCTAATTTTGTGTGGGATTGATGCAAAATCTGTTAAACAGCATATTGAGATATTATGCAAAATTGCATTATCATGTTTCGACATAATTGCATGCTAACATGTAACTGCATGCTAATTGAAATTGCATGATTTACTATGGAGAAAAACGCATGTCTTTTATTGAGGGAAAATTGCATGCTTAAGCTTAATCTCTTGTGAAAAATTATTTGGAATTGCGTAAAAATCTTTTCGAAATGCATTGGTTTTAGTTGTGTACAATAAAATCACATCGGACAATTTATTGTATGTATTGATTTGAAATATTTTGAGAAATATTTATTAGCAATATTAGATGTGTACATTGTATGAATCCGAGGTTATATATCTCTTATGGAAGAGAAATTTGGCATAGAGGTACGACAAACTTTATTGTTTGGTGAAATGACAGAATCAAAAGAGTTGAATTTTGGTCAAAGCTAGAATTACAGTTTCGCAAACTGAGATATATGGTATGTATGTATGTTAAATTACATTATGCTTATAGAAATATGCTAATTCCATGATATTCACGCTTATGAGAATAAATGTTGATATGGTAAGAAATCGTATTTGATTCTTTGCATTAAAGATTAGATTAAAAATTAGAATATGTATCATGAGTTTGGAATATTGAACCAAGCATTATTATTCCTTTTAATTGTGAAATTACATGAAAGCAGTGCATATGTTTGGAAACTATGGGACATGTTTAATTCCCTAAGCCCTCTAAATATTGTAGTATTTGTTTAAATACTTGATCAAATGAATAAATACTTATTTTGCGTGGCATAATAATTTGGTTATGTGGGGCCGTTCGTGTTGGTTTAAAATTTTAAACCATATTTTGTGTGAGAATGTGCTGCTAGTGATTCATGATTTTCATATGCTTGGACTGAGAATCTCATGCGATAAAACGATAAATTTCATTTGCACATAAATATGAAATCTCTAGGTGAGAGTGTAATAAATTTTTGCATGAATGAAGTATGTGACATTGGGTTATTTGATCCACGATGTATTCCCTTTGATTTAGGGGTTTGGTTTAGATGCATGCCGTGTCTAAAATTGTGTTATGCTTTTATATGTTGTGATTATATTAATTGTTTGGGAAACTGCCATTTTGATGAATTGAAGGTTTGACGAGGCTATTCTTGATAATTGGCTATCTTGATTGATTGCCTAAGAGCATACGACTCATGAGTGGAAATTTGAGATTGCACGGATAGAGCATATGGGATGATGTTCGACATATTCTGGTTATTTTGTATGACCTGGAAAATGTGAACGTGAAGACATTAGTTTATAACTATGTTTCAGGTGTTGGTTCTTGTGAACCATGGTATAAGCCCTAAAGCATGAGTTACCATGACTATGCTGAGAATCCTAATTACTTGTAATCTAATAATTATAGGAAAATCTCAAGAATTTGTCTGAGAAACCTAAGAACCGTGAGGATGGGAATCTCAAGACTTTTGGTCAAATCTCTTGATTTATGGTTGAAAAATCTAAGAATCATGAGATTGGGAATCCCAAGACATTTGGTCAATTTTCTAGATTTTTTGTTAGAAAACCTTAGAATTATGAGATTAGGAATACTAAGTCATTTAGTCTAGGAACCCCATGACACGAGGTTCTAGAAAACTTAACACGTGTGGGCATGTTAAATTAAACCAGCCCAATGTGTGGGGTAAATGAAAATCTTTAAAAAATTCAACAACCAAATGAATTTTGATAGGTGCTCGAGATGAAAAGTCATTATGAGAGACCTAGATCGAGTTGATCGAGTTGATCGAGTCGAGAATGCAAGGAACTCGAACTCTGTTCAAGAAAATTCAAAATTGAGTTTAGTAGTGCACTCGAATTTGAGTCGAGCAACTGACTCGAATGTGTTTCAGACACAAAGGCACTCAAGTTTGATTCAAGTAGTCTAAAAGTCAAGTGCAGTTGTACTGAACTTGGATTTAAAATGGGCATGAAATTTATGTGGAGTTGGTAAACTTACACTGCACTTTAATGAGAGTTAATCAAATCCTCGATTATTTGATACTACATTCATTATGGTACTGGTTACACAAGGATGAACAATTAATTGAGACTGGGAAGTTTAGTTATCTCTAATTCCAAGAGAGTTGAAGAAATAAGAGTGACTTCTACGATAAAAGATCAATGCATAGGGGTGTTTTGATTGTTGAAAGGATCTATCCCTAAAATAAATTTTATAGGTAAGAATCTTGTGTTTGATTCGTTATTGAACACACGAGACTTTTAGTAAGTGGGTTTTGTAAATTAACGAAACCACTTACGTGATGTATAGAAACCATACGTGATTATATGTGACCATGATGGTGAATACGTAGAATCATTTGATTAATGTGATTCACAATGCAGAAACATTCGCAAGGTCATTTGGTGATTAAATGAAATTGCTAGAAATGATCAAAGTGATGGGGGGGCTTTATGTTGGTTGTCGATCTTTTAAATAAGATATCCCGAGAAGGAGAAAAATAAAACTCCTCATAGATCCATCCTATAAGTTCTTTCGAATGTGGGGGTTGGCATATTGCGAGGGTAGTAAAATAAATACTTAAACAGTATCTTTATTAGATATGCACAATGTTGAAGTGCTATCAATTTCTTCATATTCACAAGAAATAATATGCGGAAATAAAAAATACATCTTGATGGGAAGTGAATTTTGTGGAAATTTCTGATAGGGATCCTAATTTATCATAAATGGACTTATGAGTAGATAGATGGAATTGGTAAGGACCGAGGATAAACTAACGAAGGGAACGAGATTCCATGAAAAGATGTTTGTGGAAAGTGATAATCAATAGAGAGATTGTTCTACTACGTGAGGGCAAATCACCAGAGTACTAGTAGATTTGAACAATTAGTAAGTATATTTGTGTACTTGATGGGTGTTCTCTAGACGTGAGAATAAGTCCAAGGGTAATGGTACTTGATATCGAGGCTTTGTGAAAACTAGAAGTACATCTAATGGACCTAAATGGTTATTTGGAGATTTAGATGTTAAACTCTGAATAGAGAAAAATGAAAAGCTCAATACTCCTAAACAACACATCATTTGACCAAACTAATTATTTTTTAGCCGATGATATTGAATCAATGAGTTCAATGAAGGCGTATACACTAAGGGACCCAAAAATGACCATGTCATTTATGTCGTTGAAGTGATGATTTTATCATTGAGGAAAAATTGATACGATGATCGAGTCTTTTGGAGATATGGAATGACTCTAAACTTGTGAGTTACCTTTTGTAAAGGTGAGGTGTCTCTTAAGAAGAGAACTCGAGAGTCATTGAAAGTTTGAAGTACTTATTAAAGAGTACATTAAATATTGCTAACAATGGAAAAAAGATGATACACGAGTAAATCAAAAATGAAAAAAGTAGAGTGCGAGACTCATGGATATGGTTTGAATTGTGTAGAGAAATAATTATCTCTTGCTAGATTCATAGAGTATTCTAACTCCATTGTGATGGACAAGATTTTTGAAGCTATGCCATTTAGTGGTGGATATCTCAGCATAACCAAAACATATGTATGTTTATTGGTGTAGCGTAAAGCCATATCTATGATGGTGTGTCTCGACAAAGACACTTTACCATTAGACGACTACTCTCTTCGAGAACTATCGATGTTGATAAGGGTTGTGATTCTTTGAAGAAAGGATTGAACATATTTCTTGATGAAGAAATTAAATCGAGAGTTATTTGAGAAATCATCGAAAGGAATATGACTAAGTCCAATAAATGGTGTGTAATGTACATGGACACCCAACCTATTTGACTGGAGATCCCAAGATCTAGGTTCAAATGGACAACTAAACTGTAAAGACCCATCACGATCACTGTGGGGGTTTCATACCTCTTGTCTTATTCCTATGATAAAGAAACGGTGACGTGAATGGAGGTTAAGCATTAAATTTATTTTAATGATTCAAGGCATCTAGTGTATAATACTTGAAAGAGCACATAGTTTACGGAACTGTTCTTCCACCAGGAATCACCTATGCAAGTGAGAAGTGTGGCTGCTTCGAAAGGAAATTGTTGGGACGCAATTCTTTAGAAACCTTACAGAACTAGGTGTGTGTTATGACCTGATTAATGGACACAGCCGAGGAAAGTGCAAGGGGTAGGAAAGATTTTTGTGGAAGTGCATTGTTGTTCACACAAGTGGTAGGGGAAGTTCAAGGACATCGTGTCTACTTTCTAACCAGTGGGCTAAGTATACTCTCTCAAGGGAAGATTCAAAGGGTGGCACCTACTTATCCTATGTATCATCTATGCCGTCAAAATGAATCTATCACCAAGTCAAACTTGTGTCTGACGTGATTATTTTTATTCCTACATCAATATCTATCCATGTGGAGGATTGTTGGAAAATGATGGTTAAAAGGTTGATTTTGGTCAATATTTGGTCATTATTTTGAGTGGGACCCAAATGGATTTAGGGTTGGTGGATGTCATTTTTGGGTTCTCCTTCTCGAGTACTATAAAATTGACTATTTAAACTCTCAAAACGGATCAAGGGTGAATGCGATGTGGATGCACGAAATGTCACACTTGAAAGAGAAAAAATGGGCTGAAATTGGCCCAGATTAATTTTTCTCTGGACTGTCTAAAATACGAATGGATCGCGTGAAAGTCTCTGAAATACCTAACCATATAATATATATGGAATACTTGTGTGTAATTCTTAAGATAAGAATGAAATACTTCCATATTTTGTGAGATATCTTGACGTAAATGAATACGCAGTTTACCATATTTAATACACTGAAGAATATTGCACAAATATTTCTTCCATTTCCAGCAAATTTAATTAGAGTATAATTGGAATGTTCTCGGATTTAATGAGTTGGTGATTGGAGAATATTTTTCTCTAATTACAGAAAATCAAAATATCACGTTTTGCAGAAAATAAGGGTAATAATGTGTGCTTGTATTCACGATCTCAGGGTACATTATATAGTGGTACAAAAGACCTATACACATTAGGAATAGGAAATATAATCCAATTAAAATTACAAGTAATATTCCTATAATATTGCTATTCCTTAATACTCATCCTCAAGTTGGAGCATGGGGATCGAAAATGCCCAACTTGCCAAGTAATGAATGAAACTGATTCCATCTGAGAGCGTTGGTAAATAAGTCCTCGGGTTGATCAATCATGCGGATATGATGAGTAACTAGAGCACTAGACTGTACAAGATCACAGACAAAATGACAATCAACCTCTATGTACTTCGTATGTTAATGGAACACCGGATTTGCTGCAATGTGAAGAACATATTAACTGTCACAAAACAGTCGCAGAGCAACATAATGAACAACCCCTAAGTCCCGAAATAGAAACTTAAACCACAACAACTCACAACAGGTAACAACCATAACACGATACTCCGCTTTAGCAGAAGAACGAGAAATTGTAGCTTGTTTCTTCCATGAAACCGGAGAATCACCAATCGTCACAAAGTATCCAGAAAGAGATTTTCGTGTAATAGAACATGCAGCCCAATAAGAATCACAATAAGCAGTCAACTGCAACGAACTACGAGAAGAAAGAAATAAACCTTGGCCATGATGACTCTTCAAGTAATGAAGAACTCAAATAGTAGCTTGCCAGTGAGGAACACAAGGACACTTCATGAACTAAGCAAGTGTATGCACATAATAACTAAGCTCAGGACGAGTGATGGTCAGTTAAACGAGGCGACCAACCTGGTTCCGATACTGCTCAGGATCATCATAAAGGGGTCCTTCAACTTTTGCAAGATCACGTTGTTGCTCCATAGGAAAATCAGTCGGCTTAGAAGCTGATAGACTTGTGTCAGATAAGATATCAGGGCATATTTCTGTTGTGAAAGAAACATTCCATCCGTTCTTCTAGCAATCTCACCCAAGAAATACTTAAGTGTACTAAGATTTTTCATATGAAAACAAGAGCTCAATTATTACTTGAATTCAGAGATGAGCAACAAAGAACTACCAGAAATTACCAAATCATCCACATAGACAAGTACATGCAACGAAACTAAGCCACGAGTAAAAGTAAAAGGAGAGTAATCTACCTTACTCTAAATTAAACCAAATGCACATAAATCCCGAGCCAATTTAGCTAACCAATTACGAGGAGCCTTCCGAAAACCATAAAGAGATTTCTATAGACAACACGCTTGTCCTGGGGATGCAGTATAGCCAGCCGGAGGACACATAAATACCCCTTCATGCAGGTCACCATGTAGAAAAGCATTATGCCTATCCGTTTGATGAAGCTCCCATCCACGAATGACTGCAAATTATATTAAAAAAGCTAATCGAACTCATCTTTGCAATAGGAGAAATTTCTTAGTATAGTCAATCCCTTCAATCTGAAGATTCTAAAGAACCACCAGACGAGCCTTGTGGCGTTCATTTGTACCATCACACTTGAACTTGGTATGATAAATAGGCCCGTCAAATGGGTCGGGTCACCCAATGGATAACCATTATCCAATTGCTATTTTCACTTATTGGATAAAACTTATTGGATAATGACCCATTGGGTTAATGGATATAATTTAATTGGGTTGGTAACAGGTTATTCATTGGATAATTTTAGGTCGGGTCGGGTTGGGTTGGTTAACGGGTGACCCGTGGATAATTTCTTATAATAAGATAACATTTTATTTACAAGTTGAGCTAAATTTTTAATAAATTGGGTAAAAGGATAAATCACCCGTTGGGTTAAAACAAAGTGACCTGTTGGGTCAAAACTAAATGACCCGTTGGATAAAAGTCATATAGTTGGGTTGTAAATTAACAGAACTCGCAAACAATTCGGCCAAAAAGTTGACTCGAATTTTGACCCAACCCAACCCGACCCGACTCATTTGACCCGACCCGACCTGACCTGACTTGTTTGACCCCACCTGACACATTGGACCCAACCAAAACCATTTTACCTGACCCGACTCATTTGACCCGACCTGACTCATTTGACCCGAACCGACCTGACTCATTTGACCCGACCCGACCTGACTCGACTCATTTGACCCGACTCATTTAACCCGACCCGACTCATTTGACCCAACTCGACTCGACCTGACCCGACCCGACCCGACTCATTTGACCCGACTTAGTTGCCTGACTCATTTGACCTGACCTGACTCATTTGACCCGACCCGACCCGACTCATTTGACCCAAACCGGCCTGACTCATTTGACCCGACTCGACTCATTTGACTCAAATCGGCCCGACTTATTTGACCCGACCCGAACCGACCCGACCCATTTGACCCGACTCATTTGACCC
>JAULKK010294759.1:0-13031 GCA_032355705.1 Rubia peregrina
CCCAGTTCCAGTCAGTATGTTCCAACACAGGAGATACCGGACTCAATCTCGAGAAGAACCCGATCCATTCCAAGGGTGAATTATCGTGAACTTGCTGGATTTCAATGTTTTATATCACGCATTGAATCAAAGAATCACAAGGAGGCGTTGCTATATGAATACTGGATTGCCGCAATGCAAGAGGAACTCGAACAGTTTGAACGCAATGATGTGTGGTATCTTACTCCTCGTCTGAAAGGTGTTAATGTCATTGGTACAAAATGGATTTTCGAAAATAAATCGGATGCTGATGGGCGGATCACTCGCAACAAGGAAATATTAGTGGCACAAGGATACACTCAGGTTGAAGGAGTCGACTTTGATGAGATGTTTACACCAGTTCCCAAGTTAGAATCTATTCGCATCTTGCTTGCTATTGCATGTACCATGACCTTTACTTTATACCAAATGGATGTGAAGAGTGCTTTCCTAAATGGGGTGGTAAATGAGGAGGTTTGTGTGGAGCAACCTAGGGGGTTGGAAGATCCTCATTATCCACATCATGTTTTTCGACTTAAAAAGGCACTGTATGGGTTGAAACAAGCACCTAGAGCATGGTATGAGCGACTACAAACTTTGTACTTAAGAAAGGTTATCGTCGAGGGGAAGTAGATCGTACATTGTTTTTGCTGACAAACAAATACAAGTTATTGATTGCTCAAAATTATGTGGATGATATAGTATTCGGTTCTACTTCGAATTCTATGGTGAAAGATTTTGTTTCTCTAATGCAAGGAAAATTTGAGATGAGCATGGTTGGTGAACTCACTTATTTCTTGGGTTTTCAAGTTAAGCAAGAGAATAATGATTTGTTCATAAGCCAAAGCAACTATGCATTGAATTTGGTAAAGAGGTTCGGAGTTGAGAATGCTCGTGCTATTCATACTCCTATGGCTACCATGGAGAAATTGGTGAAGGACGAAAAAGGTGTCTCATTCGATCAGAAACTTTATAGAAGCATGATTGGGAATCTATTGTATCTTACTACAAGTCGACCTGATATATATTTTAGTGTTGGTGTTTGTGCAAGATTTCAGGCTGATCCGAAGAAATCTCATTTGACTGCAGTAAGGAGAGTGATTCGATATGTTAGTGGGACTTCGGATTATGGCATTTAATATTCTAAGAATCAAGATTCTAATCTGATTGGTTATAGTGATTCTGATTGGGCTGGTAATGCAGATGATCGAAAAAGTATTACTGGTGGTTGTTTCTTTATTGGTACAAATTTGGTGTCTTGGTATTCTAAGAAGCAAAATTTGTTATCTTTATCATCTGCTGAAGCTGAGTATCTTGCTGCTGGAAGTTGTTGTGCACAGTTATTATGGATGAAACAAATGCTGAATGATTATGAAATTCATCAAGGTCTTCTAAAGATCTTATGTGACAACAAAAGTGCAATTGACATCTCTAAAAATCCAATTCAGCATTCGAGAATGAAGCACATTGATATTAGGCATCATTTTATCAGAGATTTGGTTTAAAGAAGAGAGGTGGTGGTAGACTATGTTCCAACATGTGAACAATTTGCTGATATATTCACTAAACCACTTGATGCCTCAACTTTTGAGTTTCTTAGGCAATCTTGGTGTGTGTCGAATTTAAGGTATGCCTAAAACTCATCTTGTACAATATGTATATTTTTTGTCCAGATTTTTTTGGTTTTATTTAGAAAATTACAAAATCAAAAATAGAAAAGGAGGAAACAAAAAAATTGGCGGTTAAAGAAAGGGAAGAAGTGGTTAGTATGTTGGAACTTATGGCATGATTTGACAAGTAACGGAAAGTAATTTCTTGGAAAGGTAAAAAAAGTGTGGCACGTTTAGAGAGAAAAAGGGAAGAAGTTGTTGTGTTGAGTTAAAACTCTTTTATCTTCCATATTCCCTCCTTTTCGCCATATACTCTTCCATTCCTACCTAAACTCTTAAACACTCCCAACTCCCCAAATTCTCACGTCTTTGCCGAGAAGAACCCTCAACCATGGCTGGAAACTCGATGCCTCTACTTTTGACATCCGGCCAACTCGAGGTGAAAGCTCCAAAATTCCAAAAATAATCATCTACTGCTACTCGTGTGATTTGGAAGGATAAGTATTTTGATTCAACAGATGAGTTTAGTGGATGGGTACAAGCTAATCGGGTTACCATTGACTTGAGAAGGTAATAGAACTTTAAAATTGAATTTTTAGATGTGTCTATAGAGGAAGTTTTATCGGGAAACATTGGGGATATGTACTTTATTGAGGTGTTTGATGTTAAGCTGTTAGGAAGAATGTTTAGAGAGTATCGTGGTAAAGATATGTTCCACGTTTACTGCTATATTCCTAAGAAGAGTTTTGAAGTTATATAGGAAATCTCAGATGAAGAAACAGCAGGGCTAGATGTACTAAGGTCTACTGATCAGTTGAGAATGGTGGAGTTTGATAGTGTGCATGCTGAACTGATGAGAATGCTCAGAAATTTTGATCCCCTGATTATTGCTCTGTTTGACAATAGTAATAAGGTTGAAGGAACATGTCATGTTCCAACCTACCTAGTAAACGAAACCGAAGACATGGAGGTTGATGAAGAGTCTTTGGATTGTGCTGAAGGAGAGGATTGTGATTCCATGGTGCAAAATGATGCAGAAGGCTTAGAGACAGGGGGAGATGAACCGATGGTAGAGCCTGCTGAAACAGAGGATGGTTCTGACCATGTTCCAACACATGTAGAGCATGTTAGAACACAGTCCACAGTACAAGAGGAAGCAATGTTGATGGGTGATCTTGGATACTCCAGCGATGAAGTCCTAGATCAATTCATTCAAACTGTGAAGGAGAAGATGAATCTAGATGAGGCTGAGAGCTCGGTGCCAGCCAAGAAGGAAAAGATTGTTGAACCATCTCCTAAGAAGAAAGTAAGAACTGTTTTACCCCCTCCACCGGTTAGTAATTCATTTTCTGAGTTGTTCTTTTTTTTACAACTGCGTGGAGATATTTGAGATGATGTGCCATAGAAAGGTTATAGCAGAAAGGGCGGTATACTTGGTTGCTTGTAAACCTAGTGGGTTTTCGTAATTTGTGGAGATTATTGGGGTTAAAAAGGCAACTACTGTCTTTGAGGAGTATAACAAGAAAGTGGTTTATGAGGTGTATACAAACATGCTGGCTAAGATTCTTGAGATAAACTCACCTTGGTTTAACTGAGTGTATGTCAGAGGAAAGATAATTGATTTCTCGGCAGACATAATAAATAAACTTTTTGGTTTGAAGACTCCTGAATTTGAAGGTGTATTTGATGAGGAGATGGGTGTGTCTGACGATGAGATCTTAAAGGTAATTTCTGGAGGAGTAAAGACAGCTTGGGCGGCTACTGGTTATTCACAGGCCTCGTGCCTTACTTCTGGATTTTTTTGTCTGTACCAGATTGCAGTAAACCGCTGGATTACATCAACCAATACCACTGCACTTACCCGTGAGATGGCCAGGTTACTATTCTGTGTTGGAACACAAAGACATGTCAACCTTGGGCTGTTGATTTTTCAAGCCATTGTCAAGTTGGCAGTTACTCCCAAGGCAAAGCAATCATTAGTGTACATCCGTGTATCATCACAGCTATTGTCAAGAGTGAAGGAGTTTAAGCTAAGAGCGCTGATGAGATCTTAGAGCCGGAGCAACTGAAACATAATAAGAAGATATTCGGTCTTAGACATGTACATGATTTACCTTGGAATCCTAACTCTGTCAGTTCTAGCTCTGGTCAAGCAGAAAAGAGATCAAGATTGGATGCTCTTAATGTACGTCTGGGTGTCATAGCTATTCAGCTAGCAGCTCTTGAGGCCGAGAAAAACAAGTTGGAAGTTGGGAAAGCTCAACTGGAGGGTTAGAAGGTCGTACCTGAACTGAAGCTAGTTCTCGGACTATGTTCCAACATAGTTAGTAAGTGATTCAGGTGGAGCTGATTTATTTTTTACTGGTTTCTAAGCTATTCTGCTTTGGCATCATTATTGGCCCCAAAGGGGAGACTATGTTATTTTGGATTTCTTTTGGTGATGTAACTTAATTCTGGATTTATTATGGTTTTCTGGATTTCCGGTTTCTTATTACTTCAGAATTAGTTACTGAGTATGTTCCAACATAGTAGAATTGAATTGATGTGCGAATGATGACTGTGTTGATGGAAGTTTTTCTTCTCGTCTTAAAATTCCAAAATTAATTGGTCCACAAAATGCCAAATGGGGAGATTGTAAAGTCATGTGTGATGGATTAATATGGATGTTTGTTGAGACACGTGTGACTCATGGATTAATTGATTGGCAATTTGTGAACTTATGGTAAAGAAGAAAAACTTACCATGTTGGAACATATACCGCGTGAAAGTGCAGGTTTTGCAGAATGAGAAACATTTTGTCCTGTGGTTAAGCCCATAACCATTCGTACTGTATTGAGGTTAGCAGTCTCTCATTCTTGGCCGATACATCAACTATATGTAAAAAACATTTTTTCTCCATAGCGACGTGCGTGAAAATGTTTATATGTATCAGCCGCTTGGTTTTGTTGATCCCGCATCACCTCATCATGTCTACCGTCTTCGCAGGTCTTGATATGGCCTCAAGCAGGCACCTCAAATGTGGTTCCAGAGTGTTACTACATTTTTTTATCTCGCAGCTTCACAAGCAGTATTTGCAAAAAATCACTATTCATCCTGAGTCATGGTGGCCACACGGCTTATTTGCTCTTATATGTTGACGATAATGTCCTTAATGCTTCTGATACTGCACATTCTCCGTGACATCATCTCTAAACTGTCTCGGGAATTTTCTATGACCAACCTTGGCACTCTTCATCATTTTCTGGGTATTTCTGTTGCTCGCTCTTCCACCGGTTTATTCTTATCATTGCAGCAGTTTACCAGGGATATTATCAGTCGGGTTTCCATGTCATTTTTCAAGCCATCGGCGGCACCCATTGATATTGGTGCCAAGCTTAGCTCCACCACCTTTCCATTGCTTGATATTCCCGGTTTGTACGGAAGTCTGGCTGGTGCTCTTCATTATCTCACTGTCACTTGTCCAGACATTGCCTTTGCTGTTTCAACATGTTTGCTTATTTATGCTTGCACCTCAGGAACCTCATATGAAGCTTATTAAGTGCATTTTGAGGTATATTAAGGGTACCATTGATTCTGGACTTCATTTGGTCAAGTTTCAGTCCCACACAATTACTGCTTATTCTGATACGGATTGGGCTGGCTGTTCAGATTCTAGACACTGGACTTCTGGCTACAGTGTATATATTGGTGAAAACCTGGTGTCTTTACTCTCTGGTTGTTAAAAAAACAACATCAAGCAGCTGCTTTCTAACTTATCATCATCGATTTTTAGGAAAAATGACATTGGTTAAAAAACCGGTGCTCTATACTTAGATAGATTTTCCTTAATTTTCTCTCTGGTTTAAAAAAAATCAACGCAGCTTTAACCAGCTGCTTCTCCAGAAATGGGCACTGGTACAAATTGTTCAGCACTGGTTTTCCGTGTTTCATACCGGTGCTGGACATGCTAATATAAAAGACACCTGTTCATCTATATCACATAATCTTCGCCTATTCTTCATCAACCCCACGATTCTGAATGGTTTCTCCAAGTTCAACACCATTATGCCTCCACGTTCTCCACCATTCAATCTCCATTCAACATCCATTAACCCACCTCCTAACTCTCACAGTTTATAAGGTCGCCAAACCCTACTTCTGTATTTCCAAGCCAGATTTTCCACTCGACAATGACAAAATCATCAGATTATTCCACTAGACAGTCGAATTTTTCCTAGAAAGTTTAAAGGTACTTTTACAACCATTAATTCCAAGTCTCCTACAAACCCTAGTCATTCATTTTGTAGGAATATCTTGGTGTTTGATGAAATGTGTGAATGAATATTTTTTTATATTAAGTTGCTAAGGGTTGTTGGAGTTGTGATGTTTGTGTGCCTGTTTTTATTGTGTTATGTTAGAGTTTCATGTTCATTTTGTCATGTTGGGGGAGAGGGGGGGGGGGGTGATGGTCATAGTGTTATACTGAAGTGTGATATTGGCACTAGTTTCTTTTAATGTGTAAAGTTCATTTCATGTTGATGTATTTTTATTGGAGTGTTAGAATGTGTTGGATTTGTGTGTTGGAATTGATATTGGAATTGCTGCGATGTTGTAATGGCTGGATGTTTTCATTTTGTGATGTTAGGGTTGTTTTGTTGTTATGTTTGAGTTGTTATGTTGTGATGTTGGACTTTTTGATGTACTATGTGTGATTGGTTTATGTATTTCGAAATGTAGATGCCTCCAAAATAAAAAGGTGGTGGGAAAGAGGAAAGAGGGTCGGCCCTCCGCCTAAACAAAATAAGGTGGAGAAGGAGGAAGTTGCAAGGGAGCCGAACAAGAGTAGGTTACACCAGTGGTATCCCTCTTGTATGGGGGAGATCAAGCGGGCTCTAGCGGTGCTCCCAAGGCGGAAACTCCAGAAGAGGAAAAGGGTGATAGAGAAGAGAAAATGGGTGATAGAGGAGAGAAGCCCCACGCGATCCGGGTGATGATGACCTCTCCAAAGCAGACTGAACGAATAGTAAGCAATTCTACAAGTTTGAGATTGGGAGTTAGTGTAGGGAAAGAGGGACGACTACATGCCAGTCGGTCATGTTAACCAAGAAAATTGTACTATCCCCATCGCCTTCAAGGATGTAGGGGGTCAGCTAGTATGTGTAAAAAATTGGAGTGCATGGACCGCTTATTGCTATTACGCATTTCTGAGGCGGGTCTGATTTGTTACATGGATACACTGGCAGGACGTCTTGAAGGAAGAAGCTTGGAGAGACATTAAGGTACAAAACATTTTTGATAGCATATCATTTATCAATGAATAATATTTAAATACTATTATCCTATGTAACCATGTTCCCAACCTGCTTTATTTTATCACTACCATTGCAGTCAAGTTTCAAATTCAAAGATAAATTGACCGAAGCGCAATGGGCATGGTTGAAGATGACTTGTACCATCAAGGCAGGAAATGTACATTGCAACTGAAAATCCAAGGTAGCGAACAAGTACATCTAGCATCTTCCTGAGGGGAAATTCCAAAAAACAATTCGTTGGAAAAGTACTAGTGGATGGGCGAGGAAGAGTGGAAGAAGTTCAAGGAGCACAGAAAAACAGGGGAAATAAGAGTAAGTTAACTTTTTAAATTACACGATGACAAGTATTTAAATATGGTTTTTAAAATTTTATTGTGTTTGTAACTAACCTTTTGTCTTTGGTACTTTTCTTAAAAAAATGAAAGACAAATAGTGCCCATTACAAGGAAAATAAGTACACACACCACATCAAACCAAAAGGGAACCGGGCTACAAAAGAGAAACTAATAGAGGAACAGAAGAAGAAGAAGAGGAAGGGGCTCGGAGACTAGGGATACACGGAAGAAGAGGTTGAGGTGGAGATAAGTAAGAAGAATTTCTAGCTTGACAGACCCCTGGTCTACTTAGAGTCGAACAAGAAAAAGGACAAGGAATATACAACAGACGAAGCCAAGGCCATAACGGACACTATTGTAAGTATCCAAATCATTTAAATGTTTATATTAAAGTAGATTGATATTCATCACTACTAATACAATAATTTATCCTGCAGTTAAGGATGAAAAAAAGGAAAAGGAGAAGGGAACCCTAGAGTTGGTTCCGGGAGAGGATATCTTGATCAAAGACACCGGGAAGAAGGATCACCCTGGTCGGTACAGAGGTACCAAAACCCAACTTCCAGCTTTGATTGCTATCCCCAGCATAACACAAAGCAAGTGCACCAGTAGTTCCTCGTCCAAGAAGAAGGAGGAGAAGAAACTTCCGCTTAGCAACCTGTGGTAAAGGCAATGATGTCTTACCTCGAGCAGTTGGTCAATGGCATAATCTCAGCTGGGGGAATCAATATACCCGAAGGCATTGCAGACCCGAAAAGCTTGATTGAAAATGTTGTTTTCAGATGTATTTCCATTGGTCTCAGCGGCTCGGCCCAGATCCCCCTAGAGACGGAGAAGGGATGAAGAGATAAATATGCATTATAGCTAATTTGTCAACACTGTTTAGATTTGCCTTAAATTTATCAAATCATTGACTATTTTATACTAACTCATTGTCACCATTCATAACAGGATGCAGAGTTGGTGACCATGTACTCAAGGGACTTGAGAGAGATAGGTAGAAGGTGGCTCAAGCGTGGCTGCAAAAATTGAGGCGTGCTGAAAAGGCAAGAGGGTCATTGGCTCACGTCCGTGTGTTCAAGCCAGTATACCATCCAAGGGCTGGGTTTCCATTTTCCAACCATAATTTCAACGACGTGGGAGACACTCTGAGGAGTGTGGTGGATTGGCCGAGGACATTGGTCTTATTCAGAGATACGTCTTCCGATGATTTGTATTTCATCAATTGCAACAACGATGAGGTAATAAAATCAACCAAGATCTACAAATTTTACATGTCTAATTTTCAATTAGTAATCATTAAAATTAAATTAATTTTCTTTGCAGCTGCAAACCCCTAGGCATTCTGGCTCGACCAGCTCCTACCATCCCTTGAAGGTAGGTTTTATGAATGAGAGGCCTATTAAATTGGTACTACCTCATAAAAACTTAATTTATGCTATATTTCATTATTTATAGAATTCTCTAATTTCATTTCCATTAAATATTTTTAGATTGTCAACAAGCTCCAGTTTGCAGTATATACCAACATGGCGAATTTCATCAAATACTGCAATGACCTTGCGAAGGAAATGTATGAGTCCGGGAAGGTGGTTTAAGACTATCGCCCATCTACATTCGACAAAAAACACAGTGCTACACTATTTATCGATTGCTTGGTGGAGTTTGGGAACAAGCTTGTAAACTTTAGAGGCATTGCTTGGCCATCGAACTTGATCATCGATGTTTGGATGGGGTAAGGTTTACTTTTTTACATTAATTTATTTTATTAATAAACAATTTTTTTACATTATATTAACAAACAAATTTTTTACATTATATTAACTAATCATATTCTTCAAGGCACCTCTGGGATCAAGTCTTCACAACCAACAATGGCCGCACCCAGTTTGTCCCGTGCTGTACTGGAGGCTATACCACAGAAATCAAGGATGCAGAGGATGGGGGTTGGGCTAAAGCCATTCTGGAAACAATACACAATACTGATGTCGTGATTTATGTGGTTCTATACATTAAAATGTAAGTGGCACTTAACACATTCAGTCAATTACACAAAATTGTACTCCTGTAAGTAATTCACTCATATGCTACATTCTTTTCAATGTAGCGTTCATTGGTACTTGATTCTCATCCGTTCTACTCTGAAAGAAGTTTTCACACTTGACTCGCTCGCTGGAAGAATCAACCGAATAACATAAATGAAAACAAAATCATTTCCAAATACATTCATTCCCCTCTTTGTATTTATTTTAACTTCTCACAATTTTAATTTTCCTAACCATTACAAGTTAATCATAATTACCAGGATTCCATGCGAGTATCAAAGGCAAAAGATGAATATGGAGCCACCTCCGGATTACATATGGAAAATCACAAACATCGATGTAAGTTATTCATTCCAACATTTCATTTCCTACTTTATTTAGTACAATTACGTTTAACTTGATTTTTTTATGTTCAGTACTAAGCTCAATTGAGTGGTTGGGAATGTAAATACTACGTTCTCCTCTTCATGGAAGAGCTGGTGCTGAAGACTACCTCTAGAGATGTCCTTGAGGTTGGTCGACATGTTTCAAATTACACATTTCTAATTATTACTTAGTAAATACTTTCACGAAGTTAATCATCGTCTTGTTTTGAATGCAACATATATTTCCCTCAAAGCAAGAAGCATACAATGCCAAGGAGATAGAAGCTGTAGACGATAGATAGTGTCAGATTTGGGTAGGCAAGTATTCCATAGACATTGATGAGTATAAGCAAGTGTAGAAAATTGATGCCGAACATGTTTACAGTTTTTCCTATTTATGCTTTGTGAAAGGTTTTCTATTTTTTTTACAATTTCAGTTCCTAATTCATTCATTTCTTCTTTCTTTGTATAAATCAAGTTATTAGAATACATATTCTTGGCTGAGTGTTCATCATTTCTTCTGTCGTATTTTCCCGGATTTCGATTCGGATGGACGAGGATAAATTCAAATAGGGCATTGGAAATGAAAATTAAAACCATCACTGGTTTTTCACAAATAATATCGATGCTATAAATTTAGAAATTTACCACAACATGCACCGACAATTATTTCAT
This sequence comes from Rubia peregrina, assembly GCA_032355705.1. Taxonomy (NCBI): domain Eukaryota; kingdom Viridiplantae; phylum Streptophyta; class Magnoliopsida; order Gentianales; family Rubiaceae; genus Rubia; species Rubia peregrina. The sequence goes on from JAULKK010294759.1 coordinate 10,340, forward strand.
ACCGCTGCTGAAAGAAATTGATACTACTACACCTCAACACCGATTCTAAAAACCCAACAGCACCGGTAGCTAAAACTTGCGCTGGTATTAATTTTCAAGCATTGGTTCCTTACCGTCAGTGCTGGTTGTGTGGGAAAACACCGCCACATTGTAATGGCATCGGTATTGAAAATTGATTTTTGTATATCATCAGTTAGCACCTCTACATCATCATTGTCATTAGTATTGGGAATTGGTGCCTCACATCAAAATGAGCACCGCTACATTTTTATGGCACCGGCAGTACTCACCGGTGGTGTGTATCTTAAATCAGCACTGGTATTTTATACTGGTGCCAGAACAACTACGTTTCAGCACCACCCTACTTAGGCACCGGTCAGTTGGAAGCCCAAAATACCGGTGCCTTAGGCCCTAGGTACCGGTGCCATAGAGGGGGTGCCTATAGTAGTGATAATGTTTATGGCTGTAATATTATATAGAAAAAAGTTAAAATGTTGAGGATTGGCTCTCACAAATTCAAGGCCAAAATTTGAGGATTGGTTCTCACGATTCTTAAAGTCAAAATATTGAGGGTCTGCTCTCATAAATCCAAGGCCGGAATTTCAAGGATCGATTCTCACAATTCTTGAAGACAAAATATTGGAGATCGACTCTCAAAATTCTTAAAGCCAAAGTGTTGAGGATCGGCTCTCACAACTCTAAAGCCAAAATGTAGAGCATCAACTCTCACAACTCCAAGACCAAAATATTGAAGACCGGCTTTCACAATTCTTATAGCCAAAGTGTTGAGAACCGACTCTCACAATTATTAAAGCCAAATTGTTGAGAACCGGCTCTCACAATTCCTAAAACCAATTAAAGCATTGGGAACTGGCTCCACAACACCTAAAATCCTAAGGATTGGTACTCATAAAAAAATATCCTAAGGATAGGTACCCATTCTGAGAAAACCCAAGGGTTGGGTCTCGTCTTACACGGTTTCATATTTTTAGAGAGAATAATCTCCGGGTAAGTATACGCGGAACCCTCGTTGATCTCGTCTTACACTGTTTCAAAGGATGATGCTTATATCTCACTATTTCAACGGGGGTTCAGTTCATGGTTACCCATATATTATTCTCTCTTATAGATAGGGAAATAAACTAGAAAAAGCTAATGAAAAAAAAAGATTCATTCATTAAGGATTCTCGAGTTTACAAAAAACTAGTAATTACAGCTGAAACTATTTTATTTAAAAAATTGCCTTGCTATCTAAAAACTACTTAAGAAAAAAATTGACACTTCGAATCTTGGATGACTCATTCACATTCACGAGTCGGTTGTGATCCCATCGGAGAAGGTATGTCCTTGGGATCCAAACTCCTCATCTAAGGAAGGCGAGTGAGTGAAGACCTAGTTGACAAAAAGGTCATAATAGAACCTAATACCGTCTCCCACTGCACCATCTCACTAGAGCTGCCTTGACTAAAAATAAGATCCGCAACATCGGCAGCATACAGGAAAATATTTGGACAATCCATTTTTCCTGCTAGAGGGTAACAAAATCCTGGGTAAGCCATAATAATCGCCTAGAAAGCTAGTGGGAGCAGACCAGTTAGTTTCCTCACCTTGCTGCAGCTGGCCAACCAGCTTGAAGTTGATGAGGGGTCAAAAGGGTTCGTCCCGATATTTTGCGTTATGATTGGTCAAGGTCACTGAAAATAAATAATAGGCCAATAAAAAGTCAATAAAAGAAGAAGAAAGAAAAGAAAATAGAAATAAAGATGATACTATTATACACGGCAAGTGGACATTAAGCTGAACATTAAACGATAAGCTTTCTGGCGAGAGGACCAGGGATTCAAGGGAATAAAATTCTCCAATCTCGACAACAAACTCACTCTCCTCTCAGACCACTTTTATCAGTGACCATTTCCCAAGGTCACCTCCCATTACTCCTTTAAAAAAATTGGAAAATGAAAAATGATGGCCCAACCTCAGCAATCTCTGTCTAAAAATCAACCTCTTCTCCAGCCTTGTTCATTGGGGTGAAACAGTGAAATATAGCTTTGTCTCATATTTTTATTGGTTGAAAATATACAATATCAAATTTAATATAAATTTTTTATTTCTATATCCAAATCTCTAATTTTCACACTTTTATTATTTTTAAATAAAATTAATTACAATAAATTATTTTTCATTTCCTACTAGTACATATCAACTTTTTCACAGTTCAATGCCCAACTTAATTTTTTCCTTTATTTTAAAAAAGATAGCTCCATTTTATAATTTATGTTAATCCTTTATTTATTTATTGATTAATATATTTGTAATTTAATTTTTCTTTGATTTTGTATATTATAAATATTTAATTAAATTGATATTTAAAAATATACTATTCATATTTAATATTAAAATAGTATATATAAAGAGATAAAGTTTGATTGAGTTGGGTCATTGATAAACTTCTAAAAAGAAATGAATTGGTTGGATTGTGGGTTGTGTAGGTGGATGAGAGAGATATAATATTTAATTAAAGATTATGGTTGGGTTGGGTCATGGATAAACATAGTCTTTCATTTTATGTCTATCCAGTGGAGAGTTCAGAGGGTAAGTTTGTATTTATAATATAATACTGAAGGAACTCTCCACTTGATCAGAGGGTAAGTTTGTCTTTCATTCCATGCTTCTGAAAGGTAAGGCCTTGTAG
>JAULKK010294770.1:0-13030 GCA_032355705.1 Rubia peregrina
AACCACACAGTTCCAGTTCTAAGGGAGGCAGGCGGCGGACGGCGGTGGCGGCGCGTGCGTGGACGCGCCGTCAATGTTTGCGTCAGGAAGGCAGCGAGTGTGCTCCATCGATGAAGCGCGTGTGCGCGATGATACGCCGGGTAGTTCACGCAGCGACGGACTCGGAGGCGCGTGGCTGCGCGTGAGGCCACGGTTTGTGGCGCGTGTGCTCGAACTGGCCGGATCTGCTGTTTGGCCCCTAATTGGCCGGATCTCTCTCAAAATGACTGGATCGATTGAAACCCTATCGTTTCCGGCGAGCGGCTGCTTTACCATGGCTTGGCGAGGGAGTTGGAAGGTTCGGGTTTGGGGGGGATTGGGTGGCTGGGCACAGGTAAATGGTGGGGATGGAAGGGATGGCCGACCGGCGAGAAACGCCGGTGAAAGGGTGGTCACCCCTCCTGTCGAAAGCAGCGAAGCTGATATGGAGAGGGAGTAGATTTATTTGTAGAGACATAGAGAAGAAGAGGTTCTCGACTACTCCCACCAGTTCATTTTGCTAGATTGCTCTCATACACAAGCTTTTGTTTTACCAGGTTTTGCTCTCTTTTAATTTTTATTCTTTGATTAATAATCTTATTTATAACCAATATTCTGGGGTTTAAGTTTATCAATGCAATCCCTTTGATTGAATTGATGGAAGTGAAGCAGAAAAGTGAAGACATTATCCTATTTATGGTGAAGAGATTGAAATTTACACACATTTGTTAAGTACTTGTGAACAAAAATTTTGGTATTTGGTGAAGATGTTGATATATGATGTGATGTAGATGTGTTGCTATGATTTTTTTTATATGTTGGAGACGTCTTTATTTAATAGTAGATTGCAGCATAATTATGGGAGTATGAGTGTATTTTTTCAGATGGGAGTATGAGTAAATAAAAGTTACTTGATTTTTCTCTTTCTCCAGATGAATATAGCCATCAGCCTTATTTTCTTATATACAAAATTTTTGCTTGGTGGACAAGGTTGTGGAAATATTTGAAAGATGGTGAAAGTAGAAAATTTGCCGTGCCTTGTTTCTATAGGTTACCGAAGGTAGCAGTGCAATGAACCTAGACTAGTTTACATATGTACAGAAGGTAGTAGTACAATGAACCTAGACTAGTCTACATATGTAAAAATCAATTACATATCAATTAGGATCTATCATACCTAGTCCATAAATGTATTAATCAATTAAGATCAATCACAAATCAATGAGAGATGCTAAGGATGATTCTATATTCTATTACTCCCCCCGCAGTCATAGCGGGAGAAAAGCGAATGCTAAGACTGGATCGGACATCATCAAATAAAGCCTTAGGAAGACCCTTAGTACATATGTCAACGTACTGGTATCGAGAGGGAACATGAAGCACATGAACTTGACCAAGAGTAACTTTCTCACGAACATATTATAGATGTTCATTTCTATGTGCTTAGTGCGCTGATAATGTACAAGATTTTTAGATAGATAGACAACACACACACATTATCAGAATATGGCTTTTTGGAGTGGACAAAGGAGTTCAAGGAGAAGGTTGCAAAGCTAGCAAGATTCAGCAAAGGCATTGGCAACTCCAAGGTATTCAGCTTCGGCACTAGAACAAGACAGGTTTGGTTGTCATTTAGATGACCAAGAGATAAGGTTATCACCAAGAAAGACACAATATCCAGAAGTAGACCGACAAGTTTCTGGACATCCACCCCAATCGACATCAGTATAAGCAGTGAGTCTGCTGAGGGAAGATGAAGAAATATGTAAGCTCATATCAAGTGTTCCTTGGTGATAGCGCAAGATTATTTTAAGGGAACTCATGTGTTCCTCTCGAGGATTGTGCATAAAGAGACATATTTTTTATACAACATATGAGATATCCAGGTGTGCAAAAGTAAGGTATTGCAGTGCACCAACAAGACTGCAGTACAGAGATGGGTCTGCAATGGATGGGCTAGATGTAGCACTAAGTTTGGACTTCCACGAGTGTTTGGGAGGGTTAGTACGTTGACATGTCGGTGCGATACATGATGTCTTCGGCATATTTCTTTTGAGAAATGAGTGAACTACCCATGTGTCTGGTGGCGGAAATACAGAGGAAATATCTAAGAGGGCCAAGGTCCACATAGAAAAATCTAAAATTCAAATGATGAATGGTAGATTGTCTCAGCTCTTCTGAAGATGTGGTAAGGATCATGTGTCAACATAGAGTGAGAAATATGACGTGTTGGGGCCAACATGATAGATAAAGAGAGAATGATCTGAGTGATTGTGTCGAAAACTATTAGTAGACACAAATGAGGAAAATCGATGGTACCAGGGTCGGGTGCTTGTTTCAACCCATAGAATGATTTTCAAAGTGACAGATATGGTCAGCGTGATGGCGATCTCAGGAAACAAGTATACACTGTTTCTTCCAAGTTGCTATGAATGAATGCATTTTTTACATCCAACTGATGAATAGGCCAATAGTTGGGCAAGGCAATACTGAGCACAGTACGAATGGTACAAATGGTTGCAGGTTTAACCTACCTGCTAAAGGTTTCTTCAAAGTCAACACCCATCTGCTGAGACTTCTCATTAACGACAAGGAGACCTTTGTAGTGCTCTAAGTCGTCATTAGAGTTGAATTTATGTTTAAAAACCCACATACAATGAGTGACATTGGCATCGAATAACCGCGACACTAACACCCACGTATTATTTTTAATAAGAGTATTATATTCGTCGGTCAGGGCTTGCTTCCAATTAGGGTTCTGGAGGGCTTGGATATGATTTTTTGGAAGCGGTGAAGGAGTAGTGAATGTGTATAAGTTAAGTAGCTATCATGATCTGAAGAATCTATGGTAGCTATGGGTGGTAATTTGTGATGACTGATTTGGTTGTAGTGGTGGGGTGGGTGATGGAGACTGTGTTAGACTGGATGGGGAACTAGTTTGAGAAAATGAGGTATAAGTTTGAAGAGCAGGCGGAGCATGAGGGGTATCTACCGCTTGGGTAGAGAAAGGATTTGAGTGTGATTGGAAATGATGGCGATATATGGAGAGATGCCAGTATCCAAGAAATCATAAGAAGAAGAGTTAGAGAGATGCAAATCTTGAAAGGAAAGAATATTTTCGTTGAAAGTGACATGTTGAGAGATGAAAATTTTATTTGTCAATAAGTCAAGGCATTTGTATCCTCTATGATTACTTGGAAACCATAGGAAGACACAAGGGGTATTTTGAGATTGAAACTTATGGATGCTAGAGGATGGGAGATGAGGTTAACAAAAACAATAGAGAGTGCGGAGGTGAGACTATGTGGATGTTAGTGATAGAGGCCTAGTATTAGGGAGCAGTTTTGGTTGGCTTTGCTAGGAAGAATGTTGTGAAGGTATGTTGTCATTTCAAGGGTGTGGTACCAAAAATGAGGGAGGAATATGAGATTGGAAAAGAATGATGTGGCGGTGTTATTGTGAGTTTGAATTTTGTGTTCGGTTTTTCCATTTTGAGAAGATGTATGTGGGCACGAGAAACGAAATTGTATCCCATTAGAGGCAAAAAGTTTGAAAATGAATCATTTTTTAATTCTCTACCATCGTCACATTGACATGTTTTTCTTATCTTTTCAAATTGGGTTTTGATGAGGGTGATGAAGGAGGAGAATGTTTCAAAAAATTGGGATTTAGTACGGAGAGGAAAAGCCTACAAAATTTTTGTGAAGTTATCAAAAATAGGACGTAGTATCGATGATTTTTGTTACTCACAACGGGAGATGGCCATAAATCACTGTGCACAATATCAAATGGAGAAAAAGTGCGTGTTTGTGGTGGAGAAAGCAGTAATTTTATAAGTTTACCAAGTTCACAAGAGTGACAATGAAAATATTTATTAATTGAAGATTATGGAATAAAATTGCTAGAACGAAGAGTATTAAAATTAGGTAGTCCAGGGTGCCCAAGACGATTGTGCCATAGAGTTGTAGGTGCGGCGGTGAGAGTGTAGGTATTGAGAGAGGCTAGAGAGAAAGCAGATGTGATTGGATGGAGGTCACCCAAACGATTACCTCGCATAAGATGTGTCCCCATACAAATATCCTTCACATCAAAGTCAAATAGGTCAAATGTAACAGGGACATGATTATCATTGGTGAATTTACGGACATAGACTAGATTTTTAATTAAAGTTGGGGTGTAATAGAGATAAACAAGGGATGGTGGTGAGGTGTAAGGTGAGTGTTACCAGAACCTCTTATTGGGATGGCATGGCCATTACTGACAATAATATTTTTATGATTGCTCAAATCAGAATAATACGAGAATGTACCTTTATCCGAAGTCATGTGTGAGGTGGCCCCAATGTCTATGTATCAATTTTCATGGGGAGGATCTAGCGAAAGAGTTTGCATTGCAGCGGTAATGTTGATTGGAGTTGGAGTTGGATTTGGGCTTGGGCCAGGCTAATGAGTCATGGAGGCATGTTGTGGCTTGGGTCCAAGAATTCCAGCAGCTCTTGGGCATGCAGGGGGAATCCAATGGCTTGAAGTGGGATATGGCCGAGGTAGAGCACAAAGTGGGATAGAGGGTGTGGCCCAATTCATGTGGCCAAAATAAGGCTGAAAGAGAAAGTCATTGTTTTAACGAGCACCAAGTTTGCCTACCACCTTCTCCTTGCCCATAGCCATGACCGTCATCGCTTGAGTTCTTCCGTCCGCCGCTTCCATGGAACTGACCACCGCCTGAGCATTCTGTTCCACCACGGTCGCTTCCAAATCATCCATCAAGGCCTCAACTACCATTGTTTCTGGGCAGTGAGTTGAAACCAACGGAAGGGGACGAGCTGCTCATATGTCTGCCGCCTGAGGTGTCACTGTGGTTTTTGCCGGCTGCCACTTGGACTGCAGAACCTCCAACATTTATATTGTTTTCACTCTGATTATGTCGAGTGTCCTCGAGAGTGAGCATCAACCTAGCTTTGTAGAATAAGGGTAGAGGATTGCTTTGTTGAATAATCCTTGCCACACTCTCATAGCTTTCGGAAAATCCAGCGACCAATTGACAAACAAGATGATTATTGTTGGTCGGTGCATCGACATTGCTCAGGTGGTCGGAAAGGATTTCGATAGCCCGGCAATATGCAGAAACATTGGGAAATTCATCCATGTGAATGCGAGAGAATCGTTGCTCTAACATCACTGCTTAAACATTTTTGTTGTCCTGGAAGATATCTTTGAAGAGATTTCATGCTTGTTTAGAGATGGAATCGGGCTCAAGGATAGTATGGAGAAGGTCGAAAGAGATGGTGCTATAGATCTATTTCATTACAATGGCATCAATTCGAGTCCAAAGGGCATGATCAGTGACTTCAATGGTCTCACTAGACATGGATCTATCAGTTTTATTGCTAGCTTGCTTAGTTGGGGAATAATGTGATCGGAAACTTCATAATCCCTGTTGACAAATAGTTCAGCCCAAGAATAGTAATGAAAATGGTAACATGAATGTGATTTTTAATGTTGAAACGGCAAAGGTAGGGTGAAAAGATGGTGATTTGGATTTGTTTGACATGATGAGAAAGAAAGAAGGAAGGAATCTTTTTTAGGAGATTTGAAAGAACAAGGGATGATTAGAAAAAGAGCTCTGATACCATGAAATATGATGAAGGTAGGTAATTCACAGTGCCTTGTTTCTCTTCATATATGAAATTTATAGGTTACTAAAGATAGCAGTATAATGAACCTAGGCTAGTCTATACATGTACAAGTCAATTACATATCAATTAGGATCAATAGTTAGTTTTTATATGTACGGATCAATTAAGATCAATCACAAATCAATGAGAGATGCTAAGGATGATTCTATATTCTATCACTCTGGACAAAGAGAAAGTTTAGGAGTGATTGTGGAAATTCAAATTTTGGAGAGGTTTACTTTAAGCTTCTTCCCAACAAAGATGTGGAGAATCGAGAAAATTTGTATAATCACAGTTTCAAATATTTATATTGCACATGTCATCGCCCCTATCCTAATCCTGATATTAAAGAATATGAAGAGATGATATTGTGCTGCATATGTGAATACTGGTTCGATGAGGAACATTTTGGTCTTCTATTTATCTCCTGATGAGGTATGCTATATGTTTCTAATGCATCTTTTACAATATTTTCATTATGCTTTCTTGAAATGTATTCTCTATGGTTTATATTGTTTCCTTTCTAAATTTGTTATAAATTAATTAGGGGACCTGGATTTCTATTTTTAAGGATCAAATATGTTTATTATACTACAGGGACAATGATTCTAGACATTTATTTTCTTATTTACCTTCTGGGGTGGGTACATTTGTAGTTGCGTTTTGTTGATAAACCATCGTGGACCTTATGTTTTCTATAATGCATGTGTATCATCTATTGAGATAATAATCTCAGTCAAATAGTAGGGTTTGGTTTAATAATGGCCTAATTTAGAAGAACATGCTTAGGGATCGAGCGATGGTTGATTCTGATGAGTTGATGGAATATGGGTGGGCCGAACACAATGGATGAGAATATGCATATCGCATGCGTGGAAGGCTATTGAATAAGACATCATTTTGTATGGGCGACATCGCAAAAAAGTGTTGATTCATGCGACGTCGGTAAGGATTCGTCGCTTCATCAGTTGGTGCAACGTTACAGATTAGTCTCGTAGACATCAGTTCTCGTACAAAATTATAACATTTAATATTTGATTACACAAATAATTGTTCTTCGATAGCCATTACGTGTTACTTAATAATCTAGAATTCATGAAATGTTCACAAATCATACAACAATCAATTGTTGAACAATTGATGTCAGAAAGAATGAGAATGCAAGGGACCAACAAAACTAGAGCATATATGACAAATACATTTTAGAATATATGAAAATACAAGAGGTTGATAGGAAATTGAAACATTAACTGTATTAAACCTACATTGTGTATGTAAAGTTGCATGCTGAAAGTCCATCGATAACTCTCTTTGGCCTGTTACAACTAGTACACATGAAAAAAAAATTATGTTAGAATTAGGCAGTACCCTAGTGATGTACACACAATATAGTCATACGTAGATGACATTAATGTCAACATGGAAAAAGAACCTGGTCTGCTTCAAACCGAAGTCGTAAGCAGTAGAGATCAAAGTTGTAAAGTCTGACTAAAGAATGACGTCGAACATTCATAGATATGCCAACCATTTCATAGCATTTGCAACGTCGGTCATCGTCCGGTCCCATATCGTATGGGATGATTATCTGTGACCAACATTGCACATTCAACCTGTGTTTATAAAAAGATGAGATTAATGTCCACAATTAGCCCTAATTTAAGCCTTTTTATCACACCTTATAAAAGTGCACTATGTTGAAAACACGAACAATATACACTATATAACATCTTACACAATCATCATATTTTATGAAAATATCCAATCTTTGATCAATGAGAAGAAAAAACACATATAAGATATGTGGTAATAAAGATGGAAATGAACATGGAATGGATGTAAAACTACCTCAATAAATTTGAACTCAAGGATGCTCTATCCTCATATGCTTGTTCATGTTTTAGAGAAACAAATTGATCGAGTTCTTTATTGGTTGTATTGGTGTGAATGGAAAGGATGGTATGTATTTGTGTTTTGAGGAAGAGTGTTGTTGATGGGAAATGTGTGTCGTTGCTGAATGTTATTGACATGAAAATTGGATAGGGGGATTTTTGGTTCAAATTTTGGTTCCTGTCGGAAAATTCAGTTTAGTTGACGTTGCAAAGGTGTCGCGGTTGGATTCATTTTGTCTGACACATTTGCGGTGTCGTACATAAGGGTCACAATCTAATTCTGGAAAAGTTTAGTATAAGATTGTTGCCCCTACCGACGACCCGTTTATGCACAAATGGAAATAGGATTGTTTTGAAATTTTGAATAACAAATTGTTATCTCCAGTTCTACATTTCAAGTTCTCCCTCTCTATTGGAGGGACCTAAGCGCAAAGTTATAAAGGTACACTGGCAGTCCCAAATCGGATTACGATCGGCCCGAAAAGAAACTTTGACATCCAAAGTTGAACTTATACAAACCAAGGGTAATAAAGAAACCGGTCTTATTCCACATATATTTCCACAAGTTCTTCTAAATGACACCTTCTCTACTTGTAAGTAATCTTCTACAATTTACTCTAGGTCATGTACTATCGCTTTAGAAATATTATGGACGGGAATCTATTTTTTTATATCTTCAAAAACCAAGAATATGAAATTTCATGTGATTCTATGTGGTGGAAATTATCGTTCTCATAACTCTTATCATAGGGGTATTAATGTAATACTAACAAAAATGATGGACGATTGACCCGGTCTATCCATCCATGACCAAATTGGAACATTGTGGTCATGTATTGGTGAATTGGTTAAGTGTATCTCCAGTTCTACATTTCAAGTTCTCCCTCTCTGTTAGAGGGACCTAAGTGCATAGTTATAAAAGTACACTAGCAGTCCCAAACCCAATTACGATCGGCCCGAAAAGAAATTTTGACATCCGAAGTTGAACTTATACTAACCGGGGGTAACAAAGAAATTGGTCTTATTCCACATATACTTCCACAAGTTCTTCTGAATGACGTCTTGTATACTTGTAAGTTATCTTCTACAATTTACTATAGTCCATGTACTATCGCTTTAAAAAAATTAATGGATGGGATACTATTATGTTTTTATTTCTTCAAAAACCAAGAATATGAAATTTCATGTGATTCTATGTGTTGGTTACCATCGAACATGACGTCAATAAAGTTCACCGGTTGTGTTAAAATTGATTCCCATTGAACTGGACGTCAATAAAGTTCATGGAAATTTATAAAATTCAATTAGTTGTATCTACTATACTATTAACCGTTATTATGGTCAATTATGTTCGTTTTTGGTCAAACGTGAGCCCAATTGCTATGCTTGTGGACCAAAATGGTGAGGCCCACTTTAATGCAAGACAACGTCAATCACATGTTGGTCAAATATCGCTAAACACGATGGTCATGCAACGTCGCACATGATGTTGGCCAAATATCGCTAAATACAATGGTCATGCAACGTCGCACATAATGTTGGCCAAACATAGACCCATTGTTATTCTAGTGGGCTGAAATGGTGAGGCTTACATTTAGATTAGTCGACTTTTCTCCTTGGTTTGTTTGACTGACATGCAACGTTGCTCCATCCGAAGCATAATTCACAACGATTCATAACGACTATATATATGGAGCCTACCTCATACATTACTTCAAACATTCAACTTTCCCTCAAATTTCAGAAGTTCCTCAACCCATTTTCTCAAAGGTATGCTTTCTATATTCCCTGGATTAAATTCTTTTTTGTATTTGTCATTATATTCTATATGTATATTGTGTATCAATGTGTTGTTTGTTTTTTGTATTGAAATTCCCATGGATGTTGGCCCTAGGTTATAGGAATTTGAGTTTTATATTCTCAGTTGGTAAACCGGCCATATTTTGTTGTTTATAACCTTTATTTACTACGGTTTTCTGTCATTGGAAATGTGTTTGTTAGGTTTAAATGCGACATCACTGGTTCGTCAATCCTCTTTTGTTTGGAGCGATCGTTTACCGACGTCGCTCATCCTTTTTTTCTACTAACTCTACTTGAATACAACTTCGCACTGTTCTCGTTTAACCAATCGGTTTTGCCGAATGGTTAGCGACATCGCTTTGACATGTCGACTTTCACATTATATTGAAGCGACGTGTCAGCGACGTCACTCATACATGTCGACCAGCTCATTTTTTGGACTGGCGGTGATGACTTGCCGACAAAATAGATTAATTGGATCATTTTTTATGGAATGCGTCTTTCTATCACAATATTTATCATCCATGACAATATGAATTTCAGGAATCATGGCTAACAATGTTGGTTTGAGTCTCTATGCCCCAATTGCGGTGAGTGATTAATTTCTTACTTAGATTTAAATTCCTTTTATTTTATTATTTATTTTCTAATTATATTATTAACAATGTCATTGACAAATGCATATCCCTAGCGATTTGGATGAGGATCACTGTCCGCAGACCACATTCAAAGATTTCATTCCACAATTTGTCTACACTCTTTTCCAGACTAACTTTGGTTCAGTTCCAAATTTGGTAGGTCCCCTTTACTACACATGTATTTTATTTTAAAATAATATTTTCTATAAGTTGCTTTCATATTTACTAAATGTGGTTTTCTATTTATAAAATCAGTACCTCCCAGACTAGATTTTGGAGCTCCTACTGTCGTACAAGTTGCCCACTATATTTCGGTGCAACAGAAAAGGAGTATGAGATGCCCTACTCAGGGAACAGGAAGTTCAAAACCTTGACCCCGAAGGGGTTTACGAATTTTCTTGATGAAGAGGAACTCCAGGTTGGGGACACACTATATTTCGAGGTGGTAAATTGTGTTGGGCCCATAGTTTTTCATGTCATTGTTCTTTCCCGCAGATTTTAGTTATACTGACTATTGAACAATTGTTTAAAACAAATTTATTCAAATTTGGAACAACAATTATTTACATGAAATATTCAATCTATATTCCATTTCTTGAATTTTATTTCAATGTTATTGAATTCTGCATTTCAGTGAACAGTAATTATAAAAATATACACCGTATGCAAAGTAACATGAAACAGTAATAATGTTGGTGAGCCATTTCAGTAATAAAATCATAACTAAACACCAGCCCCACATACATTTTAAAAGCCCATGAACACACACCGTTACATTGAAAGGCAGGGTAAACAGCTGGAAAATAATTTGTTCACAAGTTTCCCACAAATTCCAATAGTCTCTCACATCTCTGCTCTACTCTCATCTCAAAGGTATAGTTATTCAACACTTATAACACTTACTTTTCAAGAATTGTTGCTTTACATTGTCTGATCTATGGTCTATAAATGTGTTTGTATTTCGGTTTTCAATTATTTACTCAAATCTACTAGGTTGTGAAGTTTCCTAAAATGTATACCTAGTTACTGTGTTTTTATATGATTTTGGACGTTTTCAGTAATTGTCTGTTCTTAAAGCTTCATTTTTTTGGATTTCTGTGTTTTTCCCATAGCTGTCGTTGATAAATGCGACGTCGGCAGCCTATCGATCGTTGCGAACTGTTTGCAACGTCGTATATTCATATAACAAGAGACGGTGTACATAGTTCGGTTCAACCATCGGTGTTACCGATGTGTTAACGGCGTCGCGTACAATCTTTTAAGTTTACATTACTTTTTAAAATGCGACTTTGTTCCTGCATTGGTCTGTTGTTCGGTGTAGTCGACAATGTTGCGATGTCGTGGGTACACGTCAACCAATTCACTGATTAGGACAGACATGTACTTGTGACGTAGGGGCGACATCGCACCTTGCATTTCCAAGTCCGGTATGCCCTTAACATTTTCTATTGTTATCCAGGACAAATGGCAGGCGAAGGATCCTCAAACCGCCCCACTTTCAAGGTCTTTTACCATTCTACATAGATTTTTACTAATAAATTTTCACAATTTGCCAAAATTAATATTTCTTTGATCTCAAGCATTTCACCACACAACGGAAGAATCCAGAGCCTCTGGCAACAACTTTGAACATCATACAATGGCTGCTGATAGTTCACGGTTCCACTGCACCTTGAAGCAGCAGAATTTTGGCAAAAACCTAACTTTGCTAAGGCATTTTCAATTGATATTAACTGTTCTTAATTATATTTTATAATCAATATTTTTTGTTTTTGTGATTTAGTACTTCTCTCGGGAGATTGTACCACTCATGTCGACTGAGAAGACCCCCGTTGTGCTAAGGTACTACAGGACAGAGTGGCGTATGAACTACTCATAAGGTGGGAAGATCATGGCCCGTCCCCAAAGGGTTTTGGGGAGTTGCTTTCTGAAAACCGCCTAAGCATAGGAGACACCTTATTCTTCCAGATGATTGAAGCTGGGGTCAATCGTCTTCAAAGTCATCATAATTCGAACTGATTGAGTTTATTGTAATTTCTGTTATGTTGAAACTATGAGACAATTCTTATTTTAATTTATTTACCATTTGTAAGGATTTGTTCACGACTTTTATATTAATTTAAGTAGTTTAATTAAACATTATATGATTGACCGTTGTGGTTTTCCCCTTTGTTCCACCATTTTCATGTTGGTTTCTCTGGTAATTGGCCCTGAAATGAGCTCTACTCACAAACAGAGGTAAACAGAACCATAGTGAAGTTCTTGCATTGAAATGGGCATAGTCCACATATGAGATTTTTGTAGAATTGTTGTGGTCACTAGTGCAAATAAAAGAATTGGGTATGAAATATGCGGCCACCCATGGCCTGTAGGAAAGAAAACGGGAAGGGTGGGGAAGAAAGGAAACTCGAAGCTGGTTTTCATCTTTTTATTTTTTTCATCTTATTATTTTATTTTTAAAAAAAATAAATTAAAGGGCAAAATCACTTTTTCTACAAAATCCAACACTTAAAATGTTGGCTAAAAATAAACAGAATCAAGGATTAGATGATACTTTCTGAGATTACAGAATGATATTGACACTTTCATCTAAAATGTAGGGATATTTTAACACTCAGATTAAAGTAAAATATGTGATTGAATTTTATTTTATTTTTTTTTCTGCCAAGATTGAAATGCATCATTATTAGTGAGAACAAAGAAAAACATAAGTGTACCAACAAAGGAAAAATGAAGGGAGTATAATGAATGACTAAGAAAACAAAATTCACATTGAGCAAACCCAATCTAATATATCAAATTCATCCAAAGTTGTAGACGCGTCAAGAAGAACAATATTACTAGCAATTCATGAAGACCCTTCATTAGTTTCTATGCGCATCTAGTGAATCGAAAATCTAACAGCTATAGTTCATCTAAGGGCTTCCAGGACTTATGGTAGCATCTAAGTGAGTCACACGAGAGTAAACCTTCGCCCATTCCTTCTTAACAGCCACTGGTATGGTGGCATC
>JAULKK010294788.1:0-13029 GCA_032355705.1 Rubia peregrina
AATTGAAAGAAGAGAAAGTAAAATGAGTGGATGTAAAAACCTTAAACTTGCCATAAGTAGCATGTGTCATTGTTAAATAAACATCTAATTTTGGCAAGTGTGTCATTGTTAATGAAACGGAGAGAGTAGTGTTTCTGTATTTGAATGACATTTTTACTTGTTTTTCTTTAATCCATAAATGTAATGTGGTGGTACTCAATTTTTTTTTAAACGGCTGGTACTCACAATAATAATAATTGTTGGAAATGGTATTTAACTTGTTCATATTGAGGCGGTGCATCCATGAGAAACAAATAAGATTAATGATTTTGTAGGATTTCAGTTTTAAACTAAAGCTGGTTCATATTTGTATGGAGTATTTATATAGTTTCTACTATATAAAATTAGGTTTCACTAGGTTAATTTATAGATGGCTTCAATGTAATGATGGAGATTATAATATATTGTGATTGAAATTAAATTCTAACAGGAAAATGATTCTAAAATCTGTGAGGAAATTAACCTCTATAATCTAACCTATTAGGAAACCTTGTTCTATATAGAAACTAGAGTCAGTGCTAAAATGACCATGACTTTAGGATGAAAGTGTCAATATAACCTTGCTATTTTTAAAAGTCTAAAATAGCCTTTGACTCCACTGACTTTTTAGTCAACCTTTCTCTGGCTGGATTCTAACAAAATGACAATTTTGCCCTTGCATTAAAAAAACAAAAAATTGTTAAAGAGTAACACCTTCCCCTTTTCTCCTTCCCTCCAGCCGCTTCTTCGATTTCCGTAAACTAAGTAACTCAGGGAGAGAAGACTTGCTAGGAGAATCGGCCTACCTTTTCGTCCTTTAATGCCAATTAAGGAATTCAGGGAGAGAACACTTACGAGAAGAATCGGCTATTGAAAGGAGTGTTGGTCTAGTATGGTGGAAAGAGCCGCTGGCGTGGGCTGCGGTGGAGGAGGAGCGGCAGTGGGATAGCGACGCTAGAAGGAGGTGACTTATACGAGAATTGTTTTGTGTAAATTGCAGAATCGGCAGTTGGCAGCGGCATATGGAGGTTGCGGTGAGTGTATCGTTTTGTGTAAATTGCAGAATTGACGGACGGAAAGGGGGCCTGGTGCGGGGAAATGAGCATTGGTGTAGGTTCTTATGGACGAGCAATGACGACACGCGATTGCATACGGGTTGGAGCTCAGCAACATGAACTTTGCAGGGCTCTCAGGTTTCTGACAGGGGAAGAAACCGATGCTCGTGAAGCCCCGCCGGAAGGTTTTTGGTGGTGGTGTTGGTGGTGTTTAATCGGGAGAGGAAGAGGGGCGGTGTTAGTGGTGTTTAATTGGCCGCGGAGAAGGGGAGGCAATGGACGGGCACGACGGACAGAAACAATTGGTGTACCATTTCCCAAAAGCAGAGCAATGGGAATCCAATGGTCACTTTGGGATGTTGATAGCTGGGCTACACAAGGAGGAAGCGAGCAAGAGAATGTTCTGTGTAAATTGGAGAATCAACGGCGGGAGAAGTAGGTAGCAGGTTGTGGTATTGGTTTATGTGAATTGCAGAATTGGTGGTGGGTAGCGGCTGAAGAAGGAAGTGGCAGGTGGGCGTGTTTCAGAACGGAAGGGTAAAATGTTTAGCAGAAATTTAGAAATGAATCTAGGGTTATTTTTGTCTTTTCAACTATTGGTCATGTCGGAATTCATTTGGTCAATGCCAGAATTAGGGAGTTTGATTATATCTGCACAATTTTTTTAAAGTTAGGGTTAGATTGACACATAAAATAATTAGTCAGAGTTAAATTTGCACTTTCTGGGATTGCATGGTTATATTGACACTTTCACCATAAAGTCAGGATTATAAATGTATTTATCCCTAAAAACTATCATCTATAACCTTTCCTTGACCTATCCTAAAAGGTAATGGCAGTAATATTGACCCACAATCCAAGTGGTTTGTTTATTTTTAAATCTGGATGGGTATGGAAAAATGGGTAACGGGTTAAATGAGTAATGAGTTAAATGGGTAATGGGTTAAATGAGTAAATTGAAAAATATGGGTCGAATAGATTGGGTTTATGGGTTGACCGTGAGTCGATAAAATGGTCAAACCCACGAGTAAAAGCCACCAATTTACCCATTTCAATCATTTGTATAACCCGTATGAAGTAGCACCAAGGTGTACGATGAAGGACGAGCACGAGTGAGATCGAGCACTCTGGACGGAGGACGAGTTAGACTCACCCTGGACACCATTTCTTCGGCTAGGGTAGATGAGAAACCCGTGGCCAGACTCATTGTGTTTGATTTGTGGACTTTGAATTTTGTAGAATCTGTTCCCGACTTTAGAGTAGCATTTGCAGCTTATTATCAAGATTGTAAGTCTTATCTAGAGCTCAAACATGATGGTCAAATAGCCATATTTGTTTGTACAACTTCCTATAGAGTTTCTTAGTGGCAGAGAAGTGTTTCTTTCTGCTGCAATTACGAAATTACTTCTTAGATCCTACGTGTTTGCTTTCGTTTCTGAATTAGATACCCCTGCAATTAAGAAAACTTCCTACGTGTTCCTTGATTGCTTCTATCATACTGGACAAGAGTTTGTTCAGAGATGCGTTAGATAAACATGGAAATGATGCAAAGGATGGTAGATGATTATTATATTGTCGCCTGAGCCTTGTTCATCGGCGCCGGTGGGATGGGTCCAGCAACAACAACAACAATAGCAACACGGCGGCGTAGTATTGCGGCTGAGGGGTTTTGAGAAACGGGAAACGATATGGATGTATCTCTATATAGTAAAAGCGAGGATCTCCTTTCTACAGTACTTTCGTCGATCGAAATTCTTTTTTTCTTTTTTTCTCTCTCCTCCAGTCATCCCTTTTTTTCTTCTTTCTCTATGATTCTCTCTTTTCCATCACCGGCCAACGATTGAATTCCCTCTTTTCTATAGTAACCATATAGTTTGAATTCATCATTCATGTTCACATTTTTGAATGCACATATGCCGCTTCATGTTTTACATGTGATAAATCCTTATGGAACTTACTTTAAGACTTAAATATCCGGAATTTTTTACCTAAATTCGACAACCCGCGCAACGTGCGGGCGGGTGAATCCTAGTATTTTTAAAACATGAAAAATATCAAATTTACATGTCAACCCATATGAATTGAAATTCATGGATTTACCCATTTTTTACCTGTGAGTTAAGTGATTTTTAACCCGCTGATTGAACGGGTTTGAACCTAACCCATTTAACCCGACTAATTTTTGACCCATTATGAAATGGGTAAACCCATATTTTTTTACTATCTAACTCGTATTCGACCCGTCTTCCCATTTGCCACACCTACTACAAGGAAAGGTTTCCATTTCCTTATTTCCTTTTGAATTTTAAGCACCTTGATTTTGTGAAGGGTGCCCATTAGGGATGATTGGGTCTAGGACCCAACGCAGACCCACAAGGTCTAGACCCGTTGGGTAGGGTATGGGTCCAAAAAATTTAGATCCACTGGGTACGGGTATGAGTCTAAATTTAAAAAAATACCTTTGGGTCCGGGTCCAAAATACTAAGACTCAAACCCGACCTGTAGACCCATATTACCCTAACTATGCATATTATTTATCCTAATTTCTAAATTACTTTCATATTCTCTTTTTATTTTTATTTTCAATTAATATGTATTGCATAGTTTTTTCTTGAAAAAGCAAATCATATCCATATTGACCTTGATTTATTTGTATTTATGATAATAAATATTTATTTAGTGAAGATTTATTTTTAAAAGTTAGACTCATTTAGGACCCGTTTAAGCCCATTGGATCTGGGTATTGTTCTAAGATTTTTGGACCCTACGGATTCGGGTCGGATATGTATCTAACTACATTGTTTTAGGGTCAGGTCTAGGTTTTATTAGACCTGATCCAGACCTAGACTCGGCCCATGATCATCCCTAGTGGGCATGTGTAGCTGATTTGGGATGGAAAGTTTTGTTCATAATGTAAGAACTAAATTTCTCACCTTCCCACCGTATATAGACAACATGCTTCCTTTCATGTGCTAGTCACTTCAATCACCAAAAATTCAACTCTCCTAAAATCATGTAATCCCTTTGTCCCAACTCTATTTATACAATTGCTATTTATTTTGTTAAAATTAGTAATTTAAAAAGTAAAAATTGAGTAATATAAAAGATAATATATTATCATATGAGATCTTGCTAGAATCTTTGTAACATTATTTTCATAATATAAAAAAATCATCATTTTTAAACATACACAATTAAACTATTAATTGTCAAAAATAATTTTGATCGACTTCAAATAGTCAACTTGTGCAAATAGAGTTGGAATTGAGTGTATACAAAGAGCAACGGTGCACTCTTAGGTAAAAATGTATTATAAGAAAATAAAACCTAATTCACTTCCATCCCAACTGAAACTATAAAATTGCACAACTTACTATTCATTTAGTCAACATTAGTTATTTTTTATCATGAAATTCAATCAATTTGCTCATATAACAATAGCTCTCTAATATGTGCAAATTTAGCCCCCGGTTATTTAGTGCACGTATAACCTTAGTTTTGTCTAAAGTGTTAGTCAACAGCGGTGCTCGCCGATTTTATATGGAAAGACTAAAATGCTTTTCTAATTTTAAAAAAAGATACGTGAAATGTAAATTGTCTGTACTGCTCATCCTTAAATCCATTTTGACCTCTCCGAACTTGCTATCATTCTCTGCCTAACGACCGTTCATCTACTTACTCATTGTTCAGTCTTTTACTCCCCGCTTTTCCTCGAGCGATCCCTGGGAAAATGTCGTTCCACCAACCACCCTTAGCTTCGCTTCCCCCCCTGTTTTGATGGAATGCACACGTCGACTTGGACCTTGAAGACGAGAATGTGGAACTTGTCAGCCCCATCATTTCTTGTTGTACACCATCGTATTCTCTAGTGCCGATAAGGCAGTGAGTTATTGACAGCCAATGATGAACACAAAAATGGGAAGAACACAAAGCACACAATGAAAGTTGTAAATTGGGTGAAATTTTCTGTATTTATTAGCTTACAAAATCAGTTTACAACCTCACATATACACGCATCCCTTGTGCTCAGCTAACAAACTAAAAACTAACTTTACAACTAACCGAGCCTAACTGATCTAAGTAACTGATTGTGCTTATTCTAGAGGCTGCTTGAATATTGTTGATGACTGAGAGAGCTGTGATGTGAGTCGAACTGAATATGCTGATGATCTAAGTAGAAATCCATCACCTCCCCGCCCCCACCCCGGTCAAGATGAGGCTATATCGAGAATTGCAAAAGCTCATCTTGAGCAGAACATGTAAAAATTGAGTACATGTGAGCAGCTTAGTGAAAACATCAGCTAGATGAGAAGAAGTACTCACATGGATGAGATTGATAAATGCATACTTATACGCATCACAAACTAAATGTCAATCTATCTCTATATGTTTAGTCCGTTCATGAAAATTGAGTTTTCAGTGATGTGAATTGCAATCTTATTATATCAATAAACAGGTATAGGAAGAGGAAGTTGTTCCCAAAAGTCTCGTAGAAGATAGCTAAGACATTTTAACTCACAAAAAGTCATGGCTAAACTGCGATATTCAGACTCAACTGAGGATTGAGACACAGTATATTTCTTATTCAATTTCCACGAGATTAAGGCTGAACCAAGGGGGGAAAAGAAACCAGTAACTGATCATCTCGTTTCCTTGCAAGTGCCCCAATCAGCATTGCAGTAGCTGGAGAGAATAAGCTTCAATTGTGATGGATAGAATAAGACAAAAGACTGATGATGCTTTGAATATTTAACAATATGAAGAGCACCAAGCCAGTGATACTCAGTAGGATGATGAATAAACTGGCTCAGTTGATGCACTGCAAAGGTGATATATAGTCTGGTGAAGTTCAAATAAGATCGACGGCCAATATGCATGCGGTAAGGACCATGATCTAACAGCTTATGGGATTTTTTTAATAGTGCAAACCCAATCCCCAGGCAGTGGAGAAGCAGCAACTCTGACCTGATCAAGATTCAGATCAGAAATCAAGTTGGAGATGTACTTGTTCTGAGTGAGAAACATACCACTCTTTGATCTGGCTACTACAATTCCTAAGAAATATTTAGCAGGTCCAAGATCCTTAATCTTAAAGGCCTTATTCAAATAATCCTTTACTGGTTGAATAGTTGTCTCTGAATTCCCAGGAATGAGAACATCGTCCACATAAACCACGAGGCTAAAATGACAGGACTTGTGAATCTGAAATGTAAACACGAATCATTGTAAGATTGGTGAAATCTCAGATTTTTTAGGTGCTTTGTGAAATCATGATTCCATTGTCTCGAGGCCTGCTTCAGACCACACAGTGATATTTGAAGTTTACAAACCGAGCCCTTCTGTTCCAAATGATAACCAGCAGGTGGTAGCATAAACAATTATTCATCAATGAAACCAGGTAAGAAAGCATTATTAACATCAACTTGGTGTAGAAACCAGTTCTGAGCAGCAACCAAAGCAAGAATCCACCTCACTGTTACAGTCTTAGCCACTAGAGATAAACTTTTATAAAAATTGTCTCCTTCAATTTGACTATACCCCTTAGTCACTAATCTATCTTCATACTTGCTAACTGATCCAACTGGATTACATTTTATTTTGCACACCCATTTACTTCCAACTGCTCATTTTCCAGGTGGCAAAGAAACCATTTCCCAGGTTTAATTGGCTTCCAAAGCTTGCAACTCTTCATTCATAGCAGTGATCCATTCAGGGTAAAGAATGACCTCTCTGTATGATGATGGTTCTTGAATATGAGCTACAGTAGTAAGAAAATCAATGTGTGTAGTAGAAAAGGTTGGTGTGTAAGAAAAATCATGGACTGAGTTAGTAATAAAATCTTTCAGCCAAACTTATTTGGTTTTAGGTCCAGTACTGTGTCTAGGCTGATGTGTTTGATATTAATCAGGAGATGGAGAATGAATAGGAGAGGATGAGGATGCAGTGGACTCGGACTAGGGAATAGTATTTGAGTTTTCAGTGTTACAAAGCTGATCAGTATGGAATGCAGTTTAAGAATTATTGGCATGATCAATATAAAAAGTTTGAAAAAGATCAGTTTCAAGTGCATTATCAGAAGGTGTGTATTGAACTGAAGTCTCAGGAGTGTTATTATCAAAAGTATCATCAATATGATGCAAAATAGAAGAATTTGGAAATGGTTTAGTGACATTAATCTCAGTGGAGATTTATAAAAGGTATGATCATAATTCATCTTGTATGGAAATTTTTTCTCATGGAAAAAACATCTCTAGATACAATTATTTTATTATTCACTATATCAAAGAGTTTAAATCCCTTCTGATTTGATGGATAACCTATGAATACACTAGGAAATGCTCTTGGAGAAAATGTATCTCTATGTGGAGACAGATTAGATGCAAAAACAAAACAACCAAAAACCCTTAAACTTTGCAAGACTGGTTTTCTATTAAAGAGAATCTCATATGGAGATTTCCACCCTAACACTGATGTAGGTAATTTGTTTATTGTATAAGTATATGCTAGAACTGCATCTGCCCAAAATTGTTTTGGCAAATCGATTGAAACGTAAAAGCTCGTGCCATTTCTAACAAATGCCTATGCTATCTCTCAAAAACTCCATTTTGCTGAGGGGTATGAGAACTGCTCTTTTGATGTACAATCCCTGGTTTGTCAAAAATATTATGACATCTACTGTTTACAAACTATGTTCCATTACCTGTTCTAATCATTTTGACTTATTTTTTCAAACTGTATTTTAGTCATTGCAAGAAAGCTTTATAAAACATCACATGCTCTATCTTTAGTTTTCAAAAGAATAGTCCATGTAGATCTAGTGAAATCATCTACTATGGTCAAGAAATACTTGAATCCACTTGTATATGTAACCTTATAAGGACCCCGGAGATCCACATGATGCAGCTCAAAAAATTCATATTTTTTAAATTTGAGATAAAGGGAAACTTAGTCTTGTTTGTTTAGCTAGATGGAAGATGTGACACCGAAAACTGTCTTTATTTTGTATATAAAGATTCTTCATGATTACATCAGATACATGCCCTAGTTTATAATACCAAAAGTTTGTATCATCAACTGAAATTTTATTTGCAACTATAGATGCTTCTTTTCCTTTCAAAAACAAAGAGCTGAAAGATTGAGGACAAGATGAGATAAACTTCTGATTAAAGGATTAAGGTGTGATGATGTATAAACCCTGCTAGCTCTAGCCAACCCAATGAATTTGTTAATCTTGAGGTCCTGAATGAAATAAATGGATGGACAAAAGTTAAAATGGGAATCTCCTGATTGTGCAAGTTTATTAACAGAGAGCATGTTATACTTGAAGCTATCAACATATAAACAATAATGCATAATGAGTAATGGTGTGAGATAAAATGATCCTATAGCAGTAACAAATTGTGAAGTATTGATAGGTAAATGAACTAGTATAGGTATTGAATTTGACATGTAGTTTCTAAAAGGATATTTATCTCTACACACATGACTTGAAGCACCATTGTCTAGAAATCCATGTATCATCATCAAATTGAAAAGCTAGATTCACCATCTGAGTTAGAACACTACCTTAAAAATCATAGAGGTAAGCTAGGTTGACAACATTTCCATGTGATGGTTCTGCACCCTTTCCCATCTGCTGCTTGCTCCTTTTCCATCATCTTTGTGAATAATGCAAACATAGCCTTCATATTGTTCCCATTCTTCACACCTGAAACATCAAATGGAGCATCATCCTGATCATGTGTTATAGTCACATTAGCAACAACATATTTAGGCTTTGCTCTTCCCTCTTGCCACCAATCAGGATAGCCATGGATTTTGAAGTAAAAATCCTTGACATGTCCCATTTTATGGCTGTGATCACATTTTAGGAGCTTATTGTGTTGAATATCCTTCTTCTTAAAATTCCTTGTTTCCAGAATTTTCTCCATAATTGTGACCTGAAACCTCATAATTTAATCTAACAAACATAGCAGAATGCTCAACTGAAGAAACACAACTACTCATTGTGTGCTTCTGACTCTCAGCCTTTGCAACAATAGAACAGACCTTTCCAACTGAAGGACATGGCTCTATTTTTAAGGATTTGATCTCTAACTGCTTCAAACTCTTCATTCAAACCAACTAAAACTGCTGAACCTTGTCCTCATTGTCATCCATTGCAAAAGCTTCATTATAGCCACATTTGCAAGCTTCCTAAAGACATAGACATCTTCACTTTGGCCTTAAACATTCAAGCTCATCCCAAAGATGCTTTAGATTTGAGAAATATTGATTGACTGACCTCTGATCTTGCCTGAATTCAGCAATCTTGTTTTTGAGTTGATACAACATCGGTCCATTGCTCACAGAGAACCTCTCCTGGATATCACTCCATAGTTTTCTAGCATTGTGCACAAATGCAAAACTCTTAGCTATTTCTTGAGTCATGGAGTTCATGATCCAAGAAACTACGGTTGCACCTTCTCCCACTATTTGAAGATCAGAGAATCACGTTGAGGAGCTTCAAACTCACCTGTGATGAACACCAGTTTATCCTTTGATTTTAGAGCTATGAGCATAGCTATGTTTCAAATCAGAAAATTCTTCTCGTTGAGCAACTCTTCAATAAGACTCAGATTTGAATTGTCAACAACATTCAGGTAGAGAGAATCCTCCACTATGATCTTAACAAATCCTTCCTCATCCAAAATATACTTCTGCTGTGGATTTCTAGAATTTGAAAAATAACTCGCAATGAGGATGATAAAAAAAGTCATATGAAGAAAGACACAAATCACAGATCTCAGAATCAGGTTTTGTGATCCTGAAGCTCTTATACTATGAACAAATCAGTGATTTCACTTAATGAAAAAACTGAAAATGGGAAGAACACAAAGCACACACTGAAAGTGTAAATTGGGTGAAAATTTCTGTATTGATTAACTTACAAAATCAGTTTACAACCTCGCATGCATAGAGGCATCAAATGTGCTTAGCTAACAAACTAAAAACTAACTTTAAAAATAACTAAGCCTAACTGATCTACCCAGTTAACTGTACTTATTCTACAAGCAACTTGAATCTTGTTGATGACTAAGAGTGTCGTGATGTAAGTTGGACTGAGTATGTTGCTGATCCAAGTAGAAACCATTAAATGGTCAGAAAACATTGAGGAGGAAGGGCCAATAGGCCAATATTGGAAGCATGGGCAGCGACAAAACTTGTGGAAGATGAAGACGGAGAAGGTGGTTGGAGAAGGTGACAAAGGTGGCTGAAAAAACAAACTCAAAGAACGGTTGGAGAAGACAGAGAAAGTATTCAAAGAAAATGCCACCATATTCTTTGTAATCCACCCAGATAATTCATGTGTTAATTTGGCGAATAGTCGTACTGAGCATCACCGAGAGACTGGGATGCCTTTATAGGGGTTCAGCTACGAAGTAATTCTCAAGGAGTGTTGTGAGATGTTGGTCGGCTACCTCGAGATTGTGTGGATGTTGTTGAGCCATTTCCTTCTTCTAAATTTGAGGTGAAAAACTTATGAAATTTGGTGTTTTCTGCAAAAATTTATCAATTCAGCAATTATTTTTGTTTGAGGTGATGATCATCACTTTCTTCTCGTTGTGATTACTAGAAAATACCTATCAAATTTGGTTGAATTTGGTGTTTGAGGTGTGAATCAGAACTAGAAAAAAATTAATGTTTAGTGTTTGAGGTGTGAATTTAGTGGTTGAGGTATGTTATGTGGGGTGGGTGCTGGACTTCATATAATTTGGAAGCATTAGCAAAGTGGTGGTGGAGATAGTGGAGGCGGAGGCGGAGGAAAAGGTGTTCATGAGTCACCACCGTAAAGCAAGCCTATTAAAGGCAGTTCCATCATACCTTAAAAGACACTTTTCAAGTGTCTTACTATTGAAGGATGTACAAAACCCACCCATGATTGAGATCCAATCTGCTCATTACCGATTTACAAATTTCAAATTCCTTCATTACCAGTCTGCAAATTTACAGACATGGAGCTGGGACGGTGCTTAGGAAATGTTTTTTACGGGGGCTGAGGCATTGGTGGTGAAGAGAAGAGGCGAGGTGATAGGCTAATAATGAGGAGGCATGTGGTAGCTATGATGGAGAGATGTACGGTGGAAAGCAGGTGGAGAGGAGTATGGTGGGAAGCATGTGGAGAGGAAAAACGAGAGACTAAGGAGAATAACGAACATGAGAGAATGTTAGAGGGGAAAAAAGGAATTGTGAGGGTGAAACCCTAATCCAACAAATACTTTATATAGTTAGGCTAAATAATCTAACAAAGGCAACCCATTAAACTCGGTTTTACAATAGAACCATTTTTATTCAATGTCTATTAAGCGCGCCTGTAATCAAGCATAAACTGCCTTTAAAATGGAGGAGAGGCAAAATTAATGAGTTCTAGATCCTCAAAATTTTTGAAGGAACCACCTTTGATTGCTACATTTAATGAAGGACTCTCCACTAGTGAATTCCGAACAAACACTTGACTAGTCGTTCAAATGAATGAGCCGACGTTTCGAGAGGCAAAAAATTAGATTTTTTACAACTAATTTAGGGACAAATTCATCTTTTCTATTCTAGTTAACGTTGATTTTTTAAAAATCAATACCACTCTCTGGAACCAGGGTTACAGTTTTCAAAGTCAATTATGGTCTTGATTAGGATTGTACTGTTGAAAAACTGAGGGTCATATCTGCACTTATAATAGAAATGGGGGTTATCTAAACACATGTCCACATAAAATAAGATATTTCCGCATGAGATCTTATTGTATTCATCATAACATATATTTTCAAAATATCACATTTTAAATAATTTCTAGTTATAATTAACTAAAGATATTGAAGGTAGAAAAATATTCCAATCAATTGGAGAAAAAAGAGTCAATTTGTTCTGATTTAACTGGGACATAATAAATAACATTTTAAATATAAAAAGTAAAATCGATAAATATTACTAAAACAACAAGTTTTTTGCCAAGTGGCATTCACACAACTTGCCACATAATCTTTTTTACAATAAATCACATTTTAAGAAAGTTCATTTATACATTTACTTAATTGTGTTTAATTGTTGTAATTAAATGTTATGTTTTCAAAATATTCTTCTTCTACACTTTAATCGAAGAGTCTGTGCGCTCGCTTCTTTCTCCTTCGTCTTCTTCCTCTCATTTTAAGCTCTTCTCGACATAGGTTAATGGATTTGAAGAAAGCATAGGTTAGACGGTCGCTAGGATAATGGCATCCGAGAGAAAGGTGCAGAGATTTCAGCGGGAGCTTCAATTGCGGAAAGATGAAGCCTTGAGCATGCGGCTTAAGCAGATAATGAACACTAAGGTGAATGTTATTATCCAGCTTTTGTATCTATTTTCGAAGTTCTGCTCTTTAAGGTTTTTTTAAGGTTTTGTTTCTATTTTTATCTGGTAATACAACCCTGAGATCAGGTTGTTTCTGATTCAAATGTTGTCTTTTCTTTTAAAGGATTTTCTGTGTTTGTTGCTAGTGGCAGGGTGTTCGATGAATTGCCTCAATGAGAAGGCAATTGAGAAGCAAACCACTGCTAAAGTTTCTTGCTTTACTTGCCTTTTCAGGTCGAATCTGGTTCGAGCTTTAAAGCACCGAGGAAGAGACTCATACTGTATGATTTTCATACTCCATGTAAATAGCATTTTTAAGTGCACACCTAATTAATTAGGTCCAAAACGTCTTGGTTAAAACTTACTACTTCATGGCACTGATGAAAATTTTACTTTTTACTTCACATTTATAGTTTTGGTTCATGAAAAGAAAGACCAAAAATCAAAGTCAAACATTCTTTTATTCAGTTGTTTACGGTATTATCAGTAAATAATGAACACTCATGCATTGCAGCCATCGATTTGAAGATTGTATTTCTGCCCCTACTAGCATTTGAAATAGCAATTTTGGTTGCATTTATTTGTCATGGT
>JAULKK010294799.1:0-13028 GCA_032355705.1 Rubia peregrina
AACCCATGAATTTTATCTTTATTTCTTCTAATTTACACTTTAAACTTTGGTCTTTCCATGACTTATGGAAAGACCGTATTTCAAGAGACGGACTCTTTTACCAAACACTAAAAAGTGATTTGCTTATAAGCAAAATAACTTATAAGCTCTGTCAAATAGAGCCATTATCCTTCTCTTTTTTTTCCAAAAAAAATATTACTCCCTCAGTCCCGCAATAATAGGCACATCAACTTTTGATTCGGTATTTTTGGCAAGCTGATGTGAAAGAGAATAATTATGAAAAAGTAAGGATATTTTAAGAAAATGGTGGGCCCAGTCAAAAATTGTTGAAATTAAAGAGTATATTGTAGTGATTTTACAACATACTTATTCTTTACCATTTTGGTTAATAATTAAACTTTATTATTTTATGTGGAACGGGCAAAAATAGAAAGTGAGACAATTATTCCGGGGCAAGAGGAGTATCATCAAACCATTGGTGCGGGAATGATCAGAAATCCACCACACACACATATATATTAACGTGATTGACTTGAAAGTCATACACAGTTTGATAGGGGATGCTCCTAATTACAATCTAGTGAATATAGGGTTCTTAAACCAAAACGTGGAACGAACAATGAAGTGATCTTCTTCTACTGTGAAACCGTTCAGCAAACTCGATCTAAATCTAACTAGCAGAATACCACTTCGAGTCAGCGTCCCAACTCAAAATAGTTACAATAACAAGCAATAGCCTTTGTATTTCTTTATCACAAGTTTCATGCTTGCTAAAAAAATGTGGCAACCACACAAACTCTGATTAGTTAATTTATGTGTACAAAAATATCCAACTCGTACGAGATTATACAATCAAAATAAATAGGTAGAGTGGCAATTTAACCAAGACAAATCGATAAAGGTAGTCTGAACTATCCAAACTAGTCGTAGTCTACAAATCTACCATCATTACAATATAAAAGCCCTATTAGGGTGTTAAAACATGTCTCGATAAGTCTTTACTGAGACACTTTCATTCATAGGTCGCTTCTAAAAGCGTCTCATAAACGTCATGTTATCGTGAGTCCCTAGAGATCTTGGGTTCCTAAATTAAGAGACTCTATAAAAAATATTAACCTTAAAATATAATTTTCACATTCATTATACATGAATCAACTTCATATAAAATAATATGATACATATCAAAGCTTAACCTAAGCACACGAACAATGCCAGCGACCTTATACACTTAACTTGGAGTAATTTCATTTAGTTCAGTTCAACTGGCACTATTGGATTTACTATCCCCTAATAGATGGTAATATTACTTCTCCAAAGAAATACTAATAATCCAGAGATGAAATTAGAAAGGGGAAAACTGAAATAGCTTTTATTTAAAACATATGCTTATAGAACAAATAGTAGCCCAAAAAAGCAAATATTACTACACACTTATGATATCATTTAATTTACACATACATTTATTAATTGCATTCATGATCAGATAGTGGACTGGAATCATTTGTTTTGAAAATTTTCCTTTACGTTTCGTAACATAAAGAAACGTATAAAGTCTTTGCGGACATACATGTTTTTATTTTTGAATAGTTTTGTATCATTAGTTTATTACGTAGATCTGTATATCTTTTACTTTAAATATGTAGAAAATTAGTTTTTACATACCATACTATTTCTTCTGGGATGGAGGTAGTATGATTTTTCATACCAAAACAAATACAGTGATTAACATAAACAAATATTACTATTTTTTTGCACATGCGATAAATGAGCCGATGAATAATTTTTCTTTGAAATAAACCTTATGAACAAGTTTAAAATAAAGCATAGAACAAGAACATGGTGCGAGAGCCAAATTTGTTGTTCTTATTTGGATGAAGGGAGATTTGAATTGATAATAGATGTATGAAGCCCATGTATGGGGGATGACGTCTACCCAGTGCCGGAAGCTCAATGAAGTTGGTAACATTGTGACTAGGGAGCTGGCGACTGAAACCCCCGGTGAATGGCGGTCATATCTATTATAATCTTAAGCTAGCAAAATTCATCGTCAGGGAAGTTCTGACCAGCATAACAGGCCCTTGGCGGTGACGGTTCCTTTATTTGGAAAGTGGCATAGTATGTCAGAGAACGAGGTCATCAAGCATTTTGTTTCATGACCTCCCTTGTATTTTTATTTTATAATTTTCTAGTTTTAGATTAGGGTTAGGCCTACCCAAATCTAATGGTTTTCCCTTCTCTTTTCTAATAATTCGGGTTGGATGTTGTTAAATCAGTCAAACACAATTGAACTGAATTGAGTTGGATCATCATAATACAGTATCATTTTTGTGTGGATCATCACAATACAACATTATTTTAAAGCTATATTTAAAATTCCTTTTATAAATATGGTTCATTCCAATACTCAATGTACAAGGGAAGTTGTCTATCGATTATCAATAAAATGGGGCGAGAATCCTATAAGTAAACCCAAAAGCAAATTCTTCTTTTTTTTAAAAAAAGAGTTGTAGAATGGTAAATAGTGCATGATCGGTGCATGCACATTATTTATTTATAGTATAAGTTCATAAGCTACTTACACAAACAAACAAAAAGTACAAATTACTATTCTTACTATTATCACTTTCATATTTGTTATGTATAAATTTATTTCATCTAAACAATAAAAATAATACACATGTTAGAGTGTAGTCCAAGCACGCGAGCACGAGCAATGAATTTGACCCCTAGATATTTAACTAAGATCGATTATGTGAATATGTTCAATATAACGGATCTTTTATACTCCTATTCTCAATACGTGGTTGATATTTCGCTTTTATGTCAAATAAACTTTCCCATGGAAACTTTTTCAATTCAAGTATTGAAGTGGCAAGTTGTAGCGTGTCATATTGTGCACGACTGGTGCACGCACATGTTGCACTTTTAGTATAAGTTCAAAAGCCACTTAATGAATGAAAAATGTACAGATTACTATTCTTACTCCTTTTAGCACTTGTTATGTATGTTAAGTTATTTATCATGCAGGGTTTTCCCCCCTTTAACATGTAAAAGAACAAAAAATAATGAGGGTATATGGAGCAGGAAAACTAGATAGTCATGAGAAAAACCCTTTGTTTATTCACTTAACATTTTAAACAATACCAATGATCTTTTATCGGTAAAATCTTATTGCTAATTTCAGGGAAAACCCTTAGCTTAGGTTCATTGTTCAACTGTGTGCTAATCAGAGAATGAGTTGCCGAAATTAAGAAGAAGGTTTATGCACATCTGCAGTAGCAATAAAATATTACCATAACGATCTACACCAGCAAGCAGATTTTGAACCATTAATGTCGACGCCCCTCAAGAACTCAAACCAGTAAGTTCTTCCACATTAGGCAAGGAATCCTAGTAAATAAAGCGAATTAGAGCTTACGAGAAAAATGAGAGATTAATCAATAAATATTGTGCAACATTGACACAAATAATAAACATTAAATTTATCACCATATAACATAGGAAAATATTTTTAAAAAATAGTGGCACACATGGAACAGACCTTGAAAACTGGGCATCCATGTCTTCAATATTTATACAATTTTAATCCTGGTCTCTCATGGGGCCAAATATTTGAGCCCAAAAAATAGGAAACAGGCCAGCGAGTACCAACTGGTGAGCAGAGAATATTTCTAGCAGCTGCCCAAAATGTTGACCAGTATTATATGAATGTACAACAATAGAGTATATTTTTGGTCCTTCGGTTTGAGATCGAACTACAACAAAACAATGAACATACACTTAATCGTCCTAAAGATAGTCTGATGTTTCTAAAACACTTCTCTTGAAAAATCTCTTATATCCCCTGCATCCAATATTATGGCATTAGACCAATAGAAATCATATCCAGAGACTAAGTGAGCAGTCAGAAGTAAAACTATTAACTATAAAATGAATTGCATCTCATGGAATAAGATTCCTTGACCCAAATAGGTACTCTACACTCTGTTAGTTAAATCTAATTTGAAATACGATTTAAGAAGATGGTGATGATAAAAAAAACTTATCACTTAAATGAGTGTAACGATTAAAAGCGAAAAAATTGTTTAATGATCAAAACTTAAACTTTGACGTAATTCCATGATTAAAAATGCTCTTTACCCTATTCTTTAATTTGTGCACGGGTAATTTGGCAGTTCAAGTATGAAAGTAGAAAGTTGCAGCGTGCCAAAGAGTGCATGATTAGTGCACGCACATTTTTTCCAATGATAGCAATTTCATGAAACCATTAATTCAAAGAGCAAGCAACACACATCAATAATCCTATCAAAATCAGGTTCACATGCATGTATACTTTTATCCAAATCGAATCTGCCTGAATCATTAAAAACATAATCAACTCCATACAACAACATCAACCACAACCCAAAAGTCTGAAAATAGTTTCACTTCCAACAAGTACTAGTCTAAAATAAAATTACTCGATCATGTTTGTTTTCTTGGGTTGATAGATTATCGTTTGGCTCATGTCATTGAAATTAACATTGTCCATCATCTGTTAAAGTATAATATCATCAACACGCGAAGTTGAAGCTGGAGCTAGAGATAGAGTTGGAGCTGAGGCTGAACTTGAAGCTGGAGCGGAAGCCAAAGATGAAGTTTGAGCTAAAGTTCAGGCTGAAGTTGAAGTTGGAGCTGGAACTGGAGCTGGATCGATGCACACACATGTTACATTTTAAATACGGGTTCAAAAGCTACTTAACAAATAAGAAATGTACAAAGAGCGATGGATTTACAATCGTGCCAAATTATGCACGATTTGTGCATACACATGTTAAAATTTTAGTATAAGTTAAGAAGTTATTTAATGAATGGGAGATATACAAATTACTATTCTTACTATTATCCTTTTCACACTTGTGTATGTTGAGTTCTTTATCATGCATGTTTTTTTTTGCCTTGAACATGTGTAAGAACAAACAAAAAATGAGGGTATTTTTGGTCTTTTTGACTGCGTAGTCCTAAAAAAGCCCTTTTTAAAAATTCACTTAACACTTTCAAACCAAGCCCTTCTCTTCCTCCAAAAAAAAATCCCTATTGCAAATTTCAAGAAAAAACCCTAGACTAGTTTCATCGTTCAATCTCTGAAGCTAATCAGAGAATGGGTCACTAAATGGAATACTTCGATATGGAAAAATCTAAGCGAAATTGAAAAATAATAGTTGAAGGTGAAACTTTTGATCCATATGTGATGTACGATAAGTATATCTTATTATATTTTATAATATGTTCATGTATGGTGAATGCTTCAAATATTTTCCCCACTTTTGGTTAACAATGAGTGGTAAGATAATTGAATGATGTTATAATATGTGTATAGGGTTAGAATTTCCTTACATTTCTTATCCATTTATGGTAGCAAAATATTTTGTGACTTTCTAATTTGGAGAAATTTGTTATTTATGGTAATGTTTTTGCGATTTAGGGGGTTTAAGGCAGCATAACTTGAGGTACAAACTAATCATAATTTGGAATTTTCAATGTATTTTCAGATAATGAAGACATGTTTACTATTAGACTACACCTTGGTGGTATTTTCATAGAAGAAGAAAATATGGCATATGTTGGGCAGGAGGGGGCTGAGTTGGTTGTGTTGATATAATTAAAGCTAAACATTTACGTTTAGTATAATTGGATTTGATGTTAGAAGAATTAGGTCATTATATTAAAATAACCATTTTAATGAGTTATGTTAGCCCCATATTTTTTCAAAAAAGTTTTACACTCTATACAATAATTTATAATTGTATTAGGCCCCCGATTAGGGGACAATATACAAATATTTTTTGTGAAAACAGAAAGATGAAGAAAGAGTGCAAGATTATGACGCGGTTGTGTGTGCACACAATTCATGCTCGTAAATTTGGATAATCAAAATTCATAGTTATTAGAGATATCCAAAATCAAATATAATTGTAATACCAAATCAAAATACAATGGTGTTGAAAAGAATAAAGAGTATATTCTTGAATTTTGTGCACGGACATTGCACGTGGACGATTGGCCGCTCTTCTATCAATTAAAATTGCTCACACACATATGTAAACTCAAAGACAAAAGTAGCAAGTAGTAGCATTTCAAGCCGGTGCCACTGAGTCTTAGCTTATTCATCTTCAATTGTTATCTAGAAATGAAGAGTTTTTTTGTTGGCTTTGGTGATGTGAACTTTTGAGTTTGTAAAACTTTTGTAAGAAACTTGTTTTCGTAGTTTTGGATGGTGTTTTATGTTTGGGTAGCTGGAAGTTAAAACTTATAAAGTTGTAGGAGTTTCGTATAAAAAAAGTAGTAGTGTTTCGAATAGTGCATGACTGGTGCACGTACATTTAACATTTTTAATGT
The DNA here is from genome assembly GCA_032355705.1 of Rubia peregrina. Lineage (NCBI taxonomy): Eukaryota > Viridiplantae > Streptophyta > Magnoliopsida > Gentianales > Rubiaceae > Rubia > Rubia peregrina. The sequence continues at coordinate 6,379 of JAULKK010294799.1, forward strand.
AAGTTTAGAAACTACTCAACGAATGAGAAATATACAATTCCAATTCTTAATATTATCATTTCCGATCTACTTTGTATAAAATATATAAATAGGTTATATTTAAAAATCAGCCTAATCATGCGAACAGTGCATTAAATTTCATTTAGTTCAGATATCGAAGTAAGCAACAAAAGAAATAACAATGCTGACATTGAAGATATATTCTTTAATTTTGTGTACATGCAATGCACGTGGATGATAGGTCACTTTTCTATCAATTAATATTGCACACAAACATATTTAAACTCAAGGACAAAAGTATCAAGAAGTAATGTTTCCGCTGAGTCTTAGCTAATTTATCTTCAGCTGCAATCTAGAAATGAGGCGTTCTTTCGTTGGTTTTGGTGTTGTGGACTTCTGAGTTTGTTGAACATGTGTAAGAACCCTATTTTTCTAGTCTTGGATGACATCGAATGTTTTGGTGGCTGAAAGTTATCACCTATAAAGTTGCAGGATGTTTGCATATATATATATATGTGTGTGTGTGTGTGTGTGTGTGTGTGTGTGTATAAAGTAGTAGAATTACAGATAGTGCATGACCGTGCACATACATTTAAAATTTTCAGTATAAGCTTAGAAATTACTTAACAAATAAGAAATGTACAATTCTTATTCTTACTATTATCATTCTTTAATCTGTGAAGTAATCGGAGAATGGGTCATGGACGTCAATGGAAAAAAAATTATCACTTCAATAAATTTAATGATTAAAAGTGGTTGAATAATTGTTTGATGATCAAAACCTAAACTTTGACATAATTTGATGATTAAAAATGCACTTTACTCCATTCTTTATTTTTTTGCACGTGGCAATTCAAGTATAAAAGCAGCAAATTGTAGCATACTAAAAAGGGCATGATAGGTTCACACACTTATTATATTTTTAGTATGAGTTCAAAAGCTACTTAACAAATAAGAAATGTGCATATGACTACTCTTACTATAATCATTTTCACTCTTATTATATATTTAAGTTCTTGATCGTATACGTATCTCTGCCTCTAACATGTAACATAACTGAAATTGACGAGAGTCTTTTGGTCTTTTCAATAGATGACAGCTAAAAAAGGTAGTCCCGTGTTTGTTTTCCACTTAACATTTTCAAACCCAACCTTTGAACAAAATATCTTTTGTGAATTTAAGAAAAAACCTAATTTAGGTTCATTGTTAAATCTGTTAAGGTAATCGGAGAATTGGTCAAGAACCAAAGTCTAAGAAGACTCCGATGATAAAAATACTAATCATTTTAATAATTTCAAATATTTTGTTAAGCTTGAAATATTTTTTAAGATGATAAAAAATTTAAAATATCAATAATTGAAAATCCCCCCTGCTGGTTAGTATTGGTAAGTTAATGATGTTATTAAATGTGTATGGAGTTTGAATTTCCTTACATGTCTTGTTCATTTATGGTAGCAAAATATTTTTGAATTTTTTATTCGAGATTTTTTAATTTAGGATAATATATTTTTTTGCAATTTAGGGGGGTTAGGGTAGCATAACTTGAGGTACGAATTGATAATTATTTGGAATTTTCCATGTACTTTCATACAATGAAGACATGTTTACTATTAGACTACACCTTGGTGGTATTTTCACACAAGGGAAAATACGGCGTATATGTTGGGGGAGGGGCAGAGTTGGTTGCGTGGATGGAATTAAGGCTAAAAGTTTAAGTTTAGTAGAACTGGATTTGATGTTAAAATAATTAGGCTATTCTATGACAATAACCATTTTAATGAGTTATGTTAGCCCTAATTTTTTTCAAAAAAGTTTTACTCTCCATACGCCAATTTAAATTGTATTAGGCCCCTAATAGGGAAAAAGTTCCAACAAGATTTTGTGTGAAATAAAAAGATGAATAGAGTGCAAGGATATGGCATGATTGTATGTGCACAATTTACGCCCTTAAATTTGGATTGTCAAAATTCATAGACATTAGAGATATCCAAAATCAATTATAAATTTTAATACTGAATCGAAATACAATGGTTTTAACAAAAAATAAAGAGTACATTCTTTAATTTTGTGCACAGACAATGCACATGGATAGGTCGCTAAACTTCATCACAAACATAATTAAATTCAAGGACAAAAGTAGCAAGTTGTAGCAATTCAAATAGTGCATGACAGGTGCACGCACATTTATCATTTTAGCATAAGTTTATAAGCTACTTAACTAATAACATAAGTACAAACTACTATTCTTATTATGATTTTCACCGTGGTTATATTCGTATAAAATATTAAATTAACATATTAAAATTTAGGCTAAGCATGCGAACAATGCACCCCTACACACTTAACTAGGATTGATTTCGTTTAGTTCAGTTTAACTTGCATTAGTAGATTTACTATATTTGAGGTTTAACCTATTTTTATTTTGAATAGTTCCATATTATCAGTGGACTAAATTTTTGTTTGCCCTATTATAGTCGAAATACTGCTTTTTGGATCATCACAAAATTTTGTTTAAGAAAGTTTCCCTAACAAATTGAAAATGTTGTTTTTAGACCTCTACAAACATTCCGTCAAAACAACCTGTTATAACCCAATTCTACAAGGGTAATTAGTCATTTTCATTTTGTTTCTTTTTCCCCCTTTTTCTCCTTTTCTATTTTTTAAAAAAATCTTCCCCCTCTATCCTCCTTAGCCAAAGCCCACTCAAATTCCCTCTCATTCATCTTCTACCATGGATAAGTCCACCCCCTAATCCAAAAACCCTATCAAGTCCCAACCCACATCTTGGGCATAAACAATCAGCCTCCAGCCCCTCACTACCAGATTATTGTTCAAATCGTGAAACCACCTTTTGCCGTCGCAGATGCCTCGTCTTCATGGATAGATCTTCGCCACTGATGGTTAGCCATGTATTATCATTGTTTCCGTCACCCTTATTGTCCATAAAAGTTATTACATTCTTCTTCGGTTTGGCCCTCAATATCTTCCAATTGACAATGGATCTATTCAAATCCTAATCCCAATAGTCCTCAATATCTTCCATAGGTGCTATACGATAAGTATAGTTTTATTTTACAATATGTTTATGAACAATGCATGCTTGGAAGTTTTTTTTTGCTTTCCAAGCTGGTTAAAAGTGGGTTGAAAGATAGTTTAGTGATGTTATTGAATGTGTATTGGGTTGGATTTTCTTATACAATTTGTTCATTTATTGTAGCAAAAATATTTTGTGACTTTATAAATTGATTTTTTTTGTTTATGACTTTGGGGGGTTTAGGGTAGTAGAACCTAAGGGCATGAATAGATCATTACTTGGTTTTTTTTAACGAACACATGTTTGCTATTAGACTACACCATGGGGAATTCTCACAAAAGGGAAAATATGGCATATGTTTGTGTGGATTTCAGTTTGGTAGAATTGGATTTTCTATTAAATGAGTTAGGCTATCCTCAAGCAATAACCATTATAATGAGTTATGTTACATTTTTGAGTATATTCTTTATCTTGTGCACGGGCAATGCACGTGGCCAGTATATCGCTTTTTAGTCATAAAAACTTGGCCACAAACATTTTGAATCAAGCATAGAAGTAATAAGTTTTAGCATTCCAAATAGTTCATGACTGGTGCACACACGTGTTATATTTTTAGTATAAATATAGAAGATACTCGAATGAGAAATGTAGAAATTACTATTCTAATTATTATTATCCTTTCACACTTTTATAGGTGCTAATTTCTTGATCATCATTGCTTTCTTGGTATTTAACATGTAATGGAACCAAAGTTGATGATGGTATTTTGGTCTTTTTTTATAGTTGCGGAGCAGAAAAACTAAGTCGTATTTAGGAAAACCCTTTATTTTCCACTATACATGTTTCAAAACCAACTTCTAAACTTCCTCCGAACTAAAATTCCTATTGCGAATGTCTGAAGGAAAAAATCCTTAGGATGGGTTGCTATAAGAAGAAGGTTAGTGATGACATATGAGAAAATGACAGTTTATGTGTCCACTTTAAGACGAAAGTACATGTTCCGTTCCTCATTTTGCACCATGTTCCTAAAAGGTTCCCAAATTATTACGAAATGTTCTCAAATCATTCCTTTACCGGACATAATATTTTTTAACTGAGTTAACGGATCACAGTTACCGAGATCAAAAAAATTATAGTTTAACAACTTTTGAGACTAAATTAATTTATTTTTTGAGAAAAATGCTTTTATAACGTTACCTACTTTACGTAAGTGCATATACAACATTTTGATAATTGAAAGTACAAATATAACGTTAGATAGTTGATGTGAGTGCAATTTACCCACTTTAGCAATTTAACACTAAATTTGATTGAAACGATGATTTTACCCATGTGATTTTTAAATAAACAAAATTCGCCGTCAAAATCAGAACCCTCAATGTCCAATCCCTCCTCCTCGCTGTCGGAATCCGCCACACCTCTGCTTCTGGTCCTCTTGGGTTTGCCGTTGTTCCGCAGCTTCAAAGCAACGAACCTTATCTCTTCAGGTAATCCCAATTTTTTCTCTAGGGTACTGCTTTAGGTACCTCCTCCTCATCCGCCTCACCGCATTGAGGAGGCTTATTGTTAAGATTTGAGGAGGCTTACGAAGGAGGAAGTTTCCCGAGTTTTGATTTTTCAAGGGCAATAATGTCTTATGACATGTTATACATTTTCTAAAAGAGATATTGTGTAAATTTGTTTGGGACAAATGAAAAAGGAAAATGTGCATATTGGGTTGGGACGGAGGGGAGTATGTTAATTAATAAATGGAAAAATATATCCAAAGAATAAATAAATTAAGTATAATAAATAAATTTATATCTTTGATTTTAAAGTTTGAACAACGATTGACAAATGATGGTGGACAAATAGTGCACGATTGATGCATGCACATTTTCTTAAAAACTTATGCGTATAATTTCAAAAGCCACTTATTTTTTTTAAAACGCAATAAATTTCTATTCTTAATATTATCGTTCTATTGAATATATAAATATGAAAATGAGACAAATTCAAGTTTAGTATAGGTACACGAACAATGCACGTGACCCATGTACACTTAACTAATAGTTTTGTTTAGCTCAATTGAACTTAGACCATGTACAATGCAGACACCACTCCGAGTCCTCTTTTGTGATTTCAGTTTATTAAATAATCAACATCTCTCTTTCACCTCAGCAATTGAGGCAACAACTAAATCACTCTATTTTTTTCTCCACAATGGTTGATAACACTTTGAGACAATTGCATGGACCTCACTAGATTCTCTATCCTACTCATTATTTTTACCTTTAATATTTAATTCAAATAAATTTACCTAAGAAAATAAATTAAAATGTGAAATTTAATATTACACCTATAACTTTTTAATTGGATTTGTATCTTCAAATCTCATTTTCAAAATTAATTTCAATTTTTAAAATTGATTTTATGAACCATAATTAAACAAAAGAAACATATATATATTTTAAATAATGTAATTTTAATTTTTAAAAAGATCCAAAAAATAATTTAGATTTTAAAAAATAAATATCAATTTTTTTGCAATTGTTTCCATTTTTTAAATTTTTAAATAGCATAAAATTAATTTTTAAAAATTTTAAAAATAATTTAAAATTTTTAGTTGGGACACGTGACACAACCAGATTGGGCGACGTGTCGCAATTTGTTTCAAAAAAATAAGGGGGCACATGCGGGGGGACAAGTGGCCCAATAACATGGTGCCACGTGGCACCCCTGGTCAAAGAAAGATGGCGCAGAAGTTTCTTTGCCCCATGCCCACGTGAAGCTTCTGAACATTGGCCAAAAAGTGTCAGCTTTGGGGCGGTTTGTATTTGAAGGATTGTTCCCCGGTCTGCATCAAATGCAGATCGTTCCGAGACTCCCATTGTGAGGTTTTTTATTATTTCGGTTCTGTTCTAATTTTTAATTGAGACACTTTTGAGACCCCCATTGCACTGCTCTTACACAGGTAAAATTTACAATCTACCAACATCTGATGTTGATATCATTATTTATCCGAACAAGTATAATCTTCTGAAAGATAATAAAAATGTAGCTATGAAAGAACTTTGAATACTATAGAAGAATGTAGAGTCACCCAAAAATACACTCTTACATGCTTACATTTTGTAGGAACTGATTTTTCAAATAAGTTTGTTAAGAGTTAATGTAAGTGAGACTTTGAAAAGAAAAAAAATAAGAATAAGAATTTTTTTGAAAGATAATAAAAATGTAGCTATGAAAGAACTTTAAAAACTATAGAGTGTAGAGTCACCCAAAAAAACACTCTTACCTGCGTAAATTTGGTAGGAACTGATTTTTCAAATAAGTTTGTTAAGAGTTAATGTAACTATGTAAGTGAGACTTTGAAAAGTAAAGAAGAAGAAGAAACAAATATAATCTGAAAGATAATAAAAATGTAGCTATGAAAGAACTTTACTATAGAATGTAGAGTCACCCAATAATACACTTTTAAATTTAGTAGGAACAGACTTTCATATAGGGATATACTATACTCCCTCCGTCCCGCTAATATTGACATGTTTGCTTTATGTACACTATTCTCTATCAAAGTTTGATCGCATATTTGAATAGATATATGAACAATAATATATACATATGTGATATTGTT